>MU385991.1:0-65179 GCA_022497145.1 Rostrohypoxylon terebratum
ATGGCGAGGTTTTGAAATTATAGTATTGTATTATTAGCTCTCCTTAATTCCACTGGTACGGAGGGGGGGTGGTCTCATAACGGTGGTTTGCCTTACTATATAGTATATAAGGTATATATGTCCTACTCAATTAACTATGATCCAAACATCACATCAGTCATTTTACCATGATGTACCAAATACAAGGTACCTATCGATTGAAAAAACGTGGAGTTTTCCCCAGATAGCCAAAGAATCGGAATTTAGGCCAGGCAGAGGCGTAGCGTGGGGAGCTATAGTATGTAGATCCACCTGATAGTGATGGAATGTTTTACCACTGCAATGAAGTTTGGATGTAGGACCTCCATAAGTAGGTCAGCTGAGGTAGGTACCTAGGACCTAGGTCCTAGGTCCTAGTCCAGCTCTAGGGCTGTGTAGCAAGCCACCTTTAGGCGCTGAAGCTCTAGGTAGGGACTTTAGCACGTTATTATAGCGAGTAGCTTTAGGATAAGGGAAACCGACCCGCCTCGCTCACACAACGATAGTTTAGCAACTGCTTGGCAACGGTTCGGCAACCCCTTCAATCTTGATACCAAGCCTTGTGGTCATGTTTCTATAGCAGTTTGTATGATAGAATCTACTATGTAGGTGTAATCGAAGCGTCTGGAATGAAAAGTGGAATTATTAGGTGATTTCATAGCTACACGATCGGAATATATAGCTATTGCTGAGCTGTTGCTGAGTCGTTGCTGTTGCTATGGAATCTGTTGTTTATTAAAGAGTGCGCTAAACAACGCTGGCGAAACGCAGTGTTGATGGATGGATAGCCGGGACGCCACTGAGCATATTATGATTTTTGAATTTATGGCGGGATGGCTCCGATGGTTCCGGCAATGTGGCTTAAAAGTACTTCGTACGCCCTGCAACAAAGATTAGGGCATACGAGTAACGAAAAACGCCGTTTTAAGGTCTATAAGGAGCTCAGCCCAGCCCCTCTATAGCTGTTTTCGGAACAGCTTTAAGATCATTAGGTACTACCTACTACCTAGGTCCTAGGTCCTAGGTATTGTATTGTACAATACCTACCGGTACACAGCAGCCTTACTATATCAACTATTAGCTGAGCAGGGGAATATCTCAGCACAACTCGGTAAATACTGGGTACCTACTACTCGGGAGGTAGATTAGTTCTAATATACCATGCGATTGTTGAATTACCCAAAGAATAGAAGACGTAGTCTACGAAGTACAAAATGATTCAAATTAAGATTTAAACTAATAGCGACAAATATTCAATGGTGCCCTGCAACCTTTCCTCCCATTAACCATAAAGGTTAGGAATAGGGGCAACTGAGTGTCCCACTTATCTTGAGATTTGGATCAACTTAACCCACTGGTGCACTAAATCTATGAGATACACATAGGAACTACGTAACTTATGGATAGCACAACATAAATAATACTACTGCAAATCGTTATTAGTCTAGTCAGTGACAGTTGACAGTGCCTATTCTATTGAGCAGGAACGGAGAGATCGTGAATTGCGGTGTTAGATCTGGTATGATTAAAAGTACCTGTTTGCCGTCTAATAGAACATGCAGAGCTCAACGAGCTCAATCATCCATAAAAAGAAAAGCATCACCCTCATAATTCCCAATAAAACGTACCCATTCATCGTATCACAACAGAATCAATCAACTCAATACTGGCCCGACTCATCAAACGAAAAGATCATGGCTCTTTCTCAGGCTTCTCGTCGCATAGCCATGCTCCGCCAGCATAGACTTCCTGTGTTGTAGGTTTAGATGCGTATTGGATTCCGGGCATAGAAAGATATTCCGTCCGAGACTGCGTATTTGTGGGCATATGGGCAGTCTGTTCCTGATATTGTGTCGACTTCGCTACAGCTCCTCTAGGCGCGAAAACTGACTTCTCCGAGTAGGTCACTGAACGCATCTGTGTCGCTGGCGCGGACGAGGACTTCTACTGCTTGCCACTGCCACCGTTGCCGCCGTTGCCGCCACTGTTACCTCCATAGCCCGAAGAGGATCGTTCACCTGAGGACGAGGTGTAGGTCGAGCCACCTTGACCATTGTTGTAGTAGGTGCTACCATTGGGGTTGGAGTAGTAGTAAGATCCGTCGCTACGCTCATATCAGTATCGCATCAATATCATTCGGTATGAGATTATGGCCTGACGTACGTGTTTGAATAGTGGTAGGTGTTCGAGTTGGAAGCACTGCTGCCGTAATCACGGGCACAGTAGTGGTTGCCCTGGTTCCTATTAGAATCATCATTCACACGAGAAGGGCAGAGTAACATGGATCCAATGAGACAGCATATGGGGCGTATGTCGAGCGCCGGTATACTCACCTGGCTGTTGGTGCCACTGCCCTTGTACGAGTATCCTCGGTCACTCATGTTGAAAAGTGGAAACGTGATTGAATTGTGGTGGTGTTAAAAGTCGGCTTAAAAGCTTGCGAAAGTGATTGCCCTTGAGAGTAGAGTGAGGGAAAATTGAATGTGGTTTGAGGTTGAAGAGGAGAAAGGGGAAATAGCTTCATGGAGGGGGGGTCGTATTTAAATACGCGGCATCTCTCGTTTTGTTGAGAGGGGAAAGGCACTACTTCGCTTTGGCAATGCATGGCTTTCCTTGTCTGCGCTTGCGTTGTAATTTTGGGCACTGTGTAAAAAACTACCTAATCGTAAGGAAAGATCGGTCTGAGGAGCGGCTTGAAAGAAATGACGAAATCTTGAAGACCAGCTAGGGCGGTCGCAGACCGGTGAGTGATACCCTAGGAAAGTATCAATGATAACGTTGGAAGTATCAATGATAGATCTTGCATACGAATTAGACCGGGCGGATACGATAGGTGTGTTGAATCAATAAATTAAGGAAGAGTCATCCGGGAATCTACATTGTTTGCTGGCACGGATTGTAAGATGCATACATATGTATGATTGATTCTAATTGTCTGCGGTTAGCCGAATGGAAACAACATCTTACCATCTTATTATCTGATCATCCTACATACTTTCGTAGCATTAGGGTGCAACAAAGGGGGGCACCGGACCAAGTCACCCAACTGAAGCTCGGAATAGAGTCCAAATTTTATGCATGTTGGGATGGATTAAGAGGGTGGGTAGGATTTTAGTTCACACTTATCCATAGTCCAACCTAAACAACAAGAATAGTTTGATGAGAACGTACATACATAGCTCATAATCTACCTACTACCTAGTAGTAGGTAGTATCTTGATTCTATTATGTAAATACACTCATCAAAGGTACCTAAATAGGTACCTAGTATGTACTAATCAGATCGAATTGAGTTGAGCCGCTCTTGATTCTGTCTATTTGGTATCTGTCTATTGAGATCGTTAACGAGCACGATGACACGAAACTCTATGCGATAGCGACGTCTAGTACTTTGCGGATAGCAGTCATTCAGCCTGGCCATCGGCAGCGCCTTCTCGGGCGTCCGCTTCATGCTCCGAGAGGAACTTCTCCGCTTCTAATGCGGCTTGGCAACCGGAACCTATTATTCAATTATGTCAGCGCTCCGATAGTGATAACCGTCATATCAAGTGACTGTAGACATACCTGCGCTGGTAATAGCTTGTCTGTATCTCTTGTCTTGTACGTCGCCAGCAGCAAATACACCCTCAATGCTTGTCAATGGCGAACCAGGCTTGGTGACGATGTACCCCTCAGCATCAGTTTCTAGTTGACCCTTGACTAAAGCTGTGGCCGGGTCATGACCGACGGCATAGAAAAGACCGTTCGCCTCAATAAGCTCTCGCTCTCCGGTGACAGTGTCTTCGACAACCAAGTGGGTCATCACATTGTCGTCACCCTTTACTTCGACACCACGGGTGTTGAATCTGACGGTGACCTTGGGGTGTTTCAATAATCGCTGGGCCATAATGCTGCTGGCACGGAGTTGGTCCCTTCGCACCAAAACCGTTACATGACTACCATACTTTGTCAAGAAAGTAGCCTCTTCTGCAGCGCTGTCTCCGCCACCAATGACAACTAGCGGCTTATTTCGGAATATTGGGACAGCACCGTCACAGACCGCGCATGCGCTGATACCATTCTGCCAGTACTTGTCCTCTCCCGCAAGGTCCAATCGCCTCGCAGAGGCTCCAGTAGCAATAATGATAGAGTCTGCGGTATGTACGTCACCAAGGGCCCATTCTGTCTCATACTTGAAGGGTCTAGAAGAAAGGTCGAGTTTCGCAATGGTCTCGGTGATAATCTTGGTCCCGAATCGCTCCGACTGTGCTCGCATGGCATCCTGCAGTATGCGTTTTTGATGAGTATATCCGGTGTAAAAGCAGGTTTGGCGCTTTTAGGGGAAAGGAAAGAGAGAGAGAGAGAGAAAGAGAGAGAGAGAGAGAAAGAGAGAGAGAGAGAGAAAGAGAGAGAGAGAAACTCACCATCAGCTCACTACCCATAATACCCTTCGGGAAGCCGGGGAAGTTCTCAATCTCGGTCGTGGTGGTTAATTGACCACCAGCGGCGATACCGTTTGCCATAAAACCCTCGTAAAGAACCGGGTTCAGCTCGGCACGGGCGAGGTAGATGGCGGCCGTGTGGGCGGCAGGCCCGGAACCGATAATAACGACTTTGCTATGCATCTTTCTAGTTGCTAACTTGGGAATCTGTGTCGACTGTTGAGCGTAATTCTGAAAACCAACAGAGGCGAGTGCTGCTGCTGAAATTCCTGACGCGCCGGCGCAAAGTCTCCTTATCACTGTGCGGGAAAACACTTTGATGGTATTGATCCACGCCAGTTTGCGTAGTCTTGTAGTCTAAGTTAGGTAGGTATCTGGAAGGTCTCTAGTAGGCTTCTAGTAGGCTTCTACCTAGTAGTAGATTTATATGTAGGACTAGGTAGTAGGTATGGATATGTTGGTCTTGGCCTTGAGAGGAAGGGAAGGGCGACTTGGCGGTTCGAAAAGTGCGGTAGTCTCGGAGGTGTTTCGGAAGGGGCAGGTCTAAACGTCGAGGCTATCGTTAATGCGTTAATGCGTATGCGTTAATGCGTATGCGTTAATGCTGGGTTCCAGTCGCAGGTGCTATCGTGCGTGCTATTGTGGCTATTGTGGGCTTAGGATGGTAATGACATAATACCTCAAGAAACAATTTTGAGTCACTTAGTCAACAACCTTGGAAGTCTGGACTTTAATAAGATGAAGCTGATCAAATAGAAATTTTGAAAAATCCCTGAGAAATGATTTGATTTCAAATGCAAATGCGGCTCTACATGTACTTCCGAAAATAGTTTAAATTTGGAATAAATATTTCTTATTTAGATACGGAAAAGAAGTTGGTGTTTGGTTCGTCAGCTTACTTCCAAGGTTGAATTTAATTGGCCGTCCCTTCTGGAATGCGAAAAAAAAAATAGTTGAACCCCGCATTATTCAGCAACGAGCAGCTGTGATCGTTGTGATCCGGTCCGGAGCTGGCCTCGACACGCCACTCTACTCCACCCCACCTGCCCACTACCCCGTCACTTCATGTTCTCTTGTAAACTTCCTTATCATAGTAATCCCGATAACCCCGGCGCTAGCTTCCTAGTGGCTGAGTTACGGCATGGAGGGGAATTACTAAAGGAGGCCGTTGCCTTATACTTAATCGACTCCTTTCTCTAACTCATGTACCAAATACGACATTCTTGCTTCCGTTTTCATAAGCGTCATACAGGCAAAGGATTGCTAAAGCGGAAAACGTTGTTTGGATCCCAAATTTTTTTGAGAGCAGTCAACTTTGGCAATTTTCTCGAACCGAAAACCTGCTCCGGAGACTCGTCGCCATGAGCATAGTTCACGTACACAGACAAACCAGGATAACCCGATGTTGCCGCGAACTCGCCGCGCATCTGGCGTCCAAAGCCTTCCCCAGCCTCGCCCATCCCAGCTAGGGAAATTAACAAGTAAGCAATTGCATCGCGCCATGGATAGGCTGTAGCATCGTCCGGTACGCTCAGAGCAGCCTCGTTTGGTAAGAATTCGAATGTGAGCATGGACTCGCGAGCTTCGGCGTTTTCCGCATACAGTTTTGTCATTTTCTCGACAGCTGCTTGATATGTGGGTGCCGATATGGCTCGCATGGTGACGCCATACATATCCACGGACCGGTTCCCCGAGCAAGTGGACGCGTCCACTCCGTAAAAGATCGTAGCCGAAAGCTTACTCCAAGGCACGACGGTAGTCGTAATGTTGGTAAGTCCCAAGCCAAAGATGGGAGCTATGGCCTTGCGTGCCTCGGCCTCTGGTCCAAAGTAGACCCAATTGGCTAAGAGAGAAGGCTGGTGCCGGATTCTTGTGAGAATAGTTCTTTTAAGGGGATATGAAAAGAAATGGAAGAAGAGCTTACACCGCCAGTAGTAGGGTCATATATAACAATAGCTTGCGATTCAACTTTAGCAGGCAAACCACCGCTGTACGAGTCGGCTAGAGTTTTGAAGTATGTGGCGCTCATATCTAACGGAATATTGATATCAAAACTGGTGGCATGACCGCCGTAATTATCGTTAGAGATGCTATGCAACTTATAGGTAGCTGATATAATAATGCCGAAGTTTGCTCCCGCGCCTCGGATGGCCCAGAAGAGATCGGGGTGAGAAGTAGCCGACACATCAATAAGCCGTGCGTCGGCGGTCACAAGACGGACAGACAGCAAAGCGTCTAACACCAGCCCGTAGCGACCTAAATCGCGGCCGATTCCACCACCCAATGTAGCTCCGATCAGCCCAGGACATTGTGAACCTCCGGTCTCTGTTGTCTCCCATGTTAAATATACCGGGTCTCGTGAAAACGTAAACGAAGTTGAATCAAGAGCAGGTATGAAAAATGAACTTACGAAGTTCGAACCCAGCATCATATACGGGATCAAAGACCTGTCGCATTTTCACGGCTCCGCCTACAGTCACAGTTTCATCTTGCTCGTCTACCTTGATCGAGTCGAACTGGCTCAAGTCAATGGCAAGCCCATTACGAAGTCTAGCGAGAGTGGTGGTGTATCCATGCCGAGCTCCTGTAGCAAGGAGGGGAATGTTGTGAGTTATCGCTAGTTTAACCTATTGACGAATTAGAGATTTGACTGTGAATGCGTCTTTGAGGCAGAGACATAAATACACTCTTCACCACATCGGCTTCAGTTCCTGGACTGATAGCTGCGGAGTAGCTTGGCGGCGCATAGACTTCCCATCGCAGGGTGGCATCTATAAACTCCTGCGTTCCCGGAAAAGTTACAGTAGTGGTCGGAGCCCAATTGTTACCCGGGTCAGTAAGTATAGTTTCCAGGTCTTGGGCATTGCTGGGTGAAATGTGGCAGAGCCTTAACCACACCAGTAGCAAACCGATTAAATTGTTGAGGTAGCGTCGTCCCATATTTGCAAAGTTTGGACTGCGAGTTTAAACCCCCGCCACTCTTTCGTTCGATGGTGGGCAAGAAATACAAGTTGCGGGTGTTGAATTTATGAGCTATCACTCGGACATCCGTCGAGGATCAAGCCTCCGCGTCAATGAACCATTTTTAGGCCCAATTAATGTAAGATAGCGTGTAGCTCAAATGTGAATATAGGTACCTAAGGAGTTCGGACATATCCAAGTCCACGAAGTCGCCCAGTCTTGACATGTAGATAGCTTCCGGTCTAACTATTATAAGACAGGAATAGATGCTGTTTCGTGCTTTTAGATACTATCGGAGATTAATATTACTCATGATGCAAGATTATATAGGCACTTAGTCGAATTAGAATCAACGGAATACGTGACAAGCACGACATACAGAAGTAGACCGCCCCGAATGGTGAGACCAAAAGCAAGCTCTCAGCTTGCCTTTAAAATTAGATGGCGTTCCGACGACCTATGGGGCCAATGAAGTCAAGCAATTCTAGGAACTTTTCTCTCATTCCGATCCCTTCAGTACTCTTAAGACTTAGGTTTCTTCTTTTCTCCCATTCGAAATAGGATCGTTTAATCCTAGTTTGTGCCTGGGTAACCGGCATGCATTCTACGTATACGAACATGGCTCAGCAGATTGCATTTAACATCACACCCGAAAGGCAAGCCAGCAAACTCCAGTTCCTTCGACGGCAATTCTTGGGGGCACCACCACCGATCTCGCGAGATGATGTAGGCCTTAGTGGCAAGACCTCCATAGTTACAGGGGCCAACTGCGGTATTGGTCTAGAATGCGCTAGGCAGCTCCTTGACCTCGGAATCGGCAAGCTCATCATTGCGGTGCGCGACGAGAGTAAAGGCGAAGCTGCTTGCGAAGCCCTGACGGCGTTGAGGCAACTTGAGAAAGGTCAGACCGTCGAGGTTTGGAAGCTAGACTATGCATCTTACGAGTCAATCATCGCCTTCGCCCGAAGACTTGAGGGTCTGAAACCTCAGCTTAACATCGCCATTCTCAACGCAGGTATTGATCGGGGTTGCTTTAATATCATCCCAGCAACAGGCTGGGAAGAAGACCTCCAGACCAACTATTTGTCATCTATCCTGCTGATGCTGCTCCTTCTCCAGTATTTCAAGAAAATTCAGTCTGACCCCGGCGCGGATACGTTCGACCCAGGACGTATCTCCCTCGTGTCATCTGATACCGCAGCGTGGGCAAGCTTTGATGAAAGGAAGAAAGATCCGCTACTGAAAGCCTTTAACGAAGAGGCTTCATGGGATCAATTCAACAGATACGCCACCACCAAGCTCCTGGGTCAGCTATTTGTAGCCGAACTAGCCAAGCATGTATCGCCGTCGCTAGCCACCGTCAACTGTGTCAATCCAGGCCTGTGTCATGGTAGCAATATCTCTAGAGATTTAAGTTTCATAGTTACGATAGTTTCCCGTGTTTCGGGTCGGACGTCGGCAGCCGGGGCTCTTGCGGTCATAGATGCCGCTGCGAAACAGGACGAGAGATCACATGGACAGTATGTTGAAGATGGCGAAATCAGACCGTAAGTGTTTTCTTCATTACCTATATTATATATTCCTAACCATTTCGCGTCGTCACTGGCGTGTCATCATATGTGTGTGTACATACCTAGGTCCTAGGATCTAGGTATCTGAATAACCTAATAAAGATGGCGGTGACGAGGCTAATGTGGATGCGCAACACAACCAGGATGGCACCATTCGTGTATTCGAAAGAGGCGGAAGAAGTTACCCAACGACTTTGGAAGGAAACCTTGGAAGAACTCTCTTTCGCAGGGGTTCAGGACATTGTTCAGAGCCTAGCCCACGCTTAGACGTGGATAGTTATCTAGCGGTTTTCTCTGGACGAAGACATCGTGGAACTTGGTTGAAAGGGTAGAAATTTCATGTACGAGCGACGGTAGACTTTCTTAGAAGTTAGACCCTAGGACCTACCTAGTACATAGTAGAGGAGGGCCACAATAAGAATGCTTAAAGTTGCCGCTACTGAAACCTTGTGCTCTTGAGATATCTTAAGTCTTTAAGACTTAAATGCGGTATTATTTACAGTATTAACCTTGTTCTGGCATCAAGAACCTTGGCCAATTATGGCAATCGCGCGTATGAAGAATTACACTGTAGACACACTGTAATTTAGTGACTAGAAGCTACCTAGTAAGTGTACTTCGTAAACACACCGTATTTCCTCCTGGAGCCAAGTCCGTAATCGCTGGCATTCTCGATGGTCCCGCTTTTGTCTCCGATGGCGAACACTTCAATTCCATTCTTTCCTTGTTCGGGGATTCGGGGAGGATGGATCTCAGGATCACAGAGCTCTTCAATGTGAATCAACCAGACTCCTAAGAAAACGATGGCGCCGCAACAGGATATTCCAGTTGCAGCTAACGTGCTCGGCGTAAGTATCCTTCTCAATTCAATCGGAAATTGCGTTGGTAACTGACTCTGGGCGTGTTTTTTTTTTCTTTCAATAGACAATCGGCACTATCTTTTGGTGCATACAGACAATACCTCAAATAGTAAGAATGGCCCGGATGTCGCACCTGTGAGACCGTGAGACCGAGACAATATGCTAAAGTACGGGTACTGTAGTGGACCAATTGGAGGACGAAAAAGACTGACGGTTTACCTGGCTCCATGATGTACCTCTGGGCTCTGTGCGGCGTTCCCTTCGGAGCCTATAACATCGCACAGAGGTTTAATTACCCGCTGCAGGTACAGCCACAAGCATTTATGGCACTTTGTCTTGTCAATTGGTGTCAGATATTGCTATACAATGGAAAATACGCCGTTTGGAAGGTGATTCTCATAGGTTTGGCTAATGCCGCAGCCTTCGCCGGAGTCGAGGCGGCATTGATCGTCACACTACAGGTAGGTATACAACATGAAAATCAGACGTTCTCAATTGTCTAGCTCACACGCTAAATGTATCTAGCCATTATATGACGCAGGAAATAATGTTGGAGTTCTGGTGGTTGGTATCGTTGCCAATATTCTCCTAGCAGTTGGCTTGCTACCGCCATACGGGGAAATATGGAAGCGTAGAGGGAGGGTCATCGGAATCAACTTTGTCTTTCTCTCCATGGATTGGCTTGGGGCTTTCTTCTCTCTAATATCACTTGGTACGCACTTATTCGGAAACTCTGGCCTCCCATATTTTTACTAACCTCCATAAGCCGCTCAAAACAGCTTCGATATTTTAGGTGGTGTGTTATACATCGTATGGTAAGCACGTACCAGCCAATAGAAGCCCAGTGCTTATATTTCCGGATCTAACTTCTGCGATAGCATATGCCTGGAAACTGGCATATTTCTTTCCCATATCATATGGCTAATCCGCACTCGGAAATTGAGAAAGGATGCCGCAGCTGATGGTAAGACATTCGACGATATAATGGCCGAGCATGAGGAGCAGGGCATACCTTTCAAGTTTGCCGAACGTAAATTCTCAAAGTTGATCAAAGAAAAGCATGGCGATGTAGAGGCGGGCGTTACTAGAAATGACAGAGAGTTGGGGAACGAGGCGGAGCAACCTTTAGACATAAGCCATGCCGATGAACGCACGCCAACGTTAGAAACTGATGCGAAGGGAAAAGATCCTTAATGTTATCAATTCTGCCAAAAGATATAGCTAGATCAAAACAATACTGCTGAGATATCTTATAATCTAAGTGCAAACCAAGTGAAACAAAACCAACGTAGAAATCATCCGTGTCTCATTACTATGATCCTTCATTACTAACCACCTAAGTTAAACCAGTAACCATAACCGTAAATTGTCGCCCAAGTCCACCAATGCCCAGCCTACTCAACGGATGGTCCCTTACCGCTGGCCTTCAAATCCGGGCCCTTGCCTCCATACTCGACTGGTAACTTCTCGCCGAGACCGGGAACCTTGCTCTCGCCAAACTCCTTAGCTAAAGCACCGCCGTTCGACATGGGATGGAACTTCTTGATGGTCTTGGGAGCGACGAACAACTTGATAATGCCGTACATGAAACCCATAATGGCGGGTACGTTGACGAAGAATTTCTCCTTAAGGAGCTCTGGGTATACTGTAGCAAGGAGTTTGATGACTTCGCTGCTGGTGGCCTTGACCTGGGGCGGTGATCGTAGGAAGCTGATAGACTTGTAGTCATGCACTTGGAAGATCTTGTAAGGATCATAGTCGACCGTAATGGGCTTCGTTGCTGTGGGGAGCGAGAGCTCATGCACGGAAAGCTCCATCAGGGCGACGCGCCAGTTGATGAACCTGAGTTACGAGTGAAATGAGATACATGTCCAAACAAAGGAGGACCTGTAGAGCCAAAAAAAAATAATCGGAGCCTCAGGATATGTGACTTACTCTTCCAAGTTACCAAAGGTCTCCTCTATAGACTTGACGCCACCGTAGATGTTCCAGGTAATGATCTCCTTCGTCTCAGGATTGTCCTCTGAAGCCTTCTCGTCACTAGCTAAATACGTAGTGACATAGCCTAGTCCCTCGAACTTAGCCTTTGAGTAGTTCTTCTTGATGAGCTCCAATGGCTGCGTCTTGGCCCGCCATTCCAAGGTCTTGGTAAGTTGGTCCTTGGCCTTGACAACGTCACCGTCATTGGCATTTAGATACTTCTGGAGGATGATCTGGCTAGGGATGTGAGTAGCAGGATCGGCCAAAGTGACACCCCAGACTTCGGGGTGAGACTGAGCTTGGACGGTTTTCCAGAGCTCCTGGAGTGGCGTCGCGGGCTCGTCGGGTTTAGGAGCTTCGGAATTAGCTGTTTTAGCTTCGGCCATGGTCGTGGTGTTGCTGTAGATATTTTCAATGTTGGTAATCACGACTGTTGCTTTAGATAGTGGAGAAGTAATGTTTTCCGAAGGATTCGGCGATGAGATGGATGAGATGAATGAGATGAATGAGATTACGAAGGAAGGCAGAAGCGTAAGAAGAGCTTCCGCACGGACATATTATGAAGGTGGTTGTTCGAAGCTTCCTTGATTAGGATAAGATCGACAATCTGATAAGATCTATGCTGTAGATTGAACGAAGTGACGTACATATGTACATATGTACTATGTCTGCCGCCGGCATTTAACCGATATGCCCCTCAAACTCCGGTCTTAGGCAGTTAGTTTCTGGCTTGCAGCATAATCACCCAGGGCCCAGGCACCTTCATCATCAATCAAAACATGAGAGTCCCAACATATCATACGGATTCTCGAGTTGAAATAGGCCTCTAATATAGGTATCTAAATTGCCGATGAAGAAGTTCCAAACTCACTTCATACAGCAAAATGATATTGCGACCGTTATAGAATGTTGAGAAGTGTATCTTGACATCTTGACGGATACACATGAAAACTGAACTCAACTAAAGAGACAAAATGATCCAAGGAATCTTTTATGCTCGATTCCTCCCGCAGGAAGGTATAGATCTCACTCATCATCCCAAAGATACATACAAAATAAGAAAACCGATTTATAAAAAGTCATCAGCGACAAATCTCCTCTACTAGTATTTACTTAGTATCTCAAATTTCACCTCATTCGACCTCATCTCACCCCAGCAGTTTATCACATCTCATCACATCACATTTCATCTCATCTCAATCCACTTGTCTCGTTGAATCTCAACTCACCCAATTCCAGGAACCAAGATTGTAGCCCAGTCGCCACCAGGATGCATCGTTGCCACCACATACACGCCGCACCTTAAACCTCCACTAGTCGATTTCGACATAATTCAAGAGTACATCATCCCGCGCAAAGCCTTCTTCAACCGGTTCATGACGGTCAACTCGTCGGACAACAAGTACAGCATTCTGGGGTTTCCGGTTTCTATCCCGGACGAGCGGTACCACCGCAACGAATTCATCTTCAACTTCGGGCTCGTCGTCGAGTCCGACTGCGACCAGATCCCGTATGAGCGGCTAGTCCGACGCCTCGCCGTCACCTTCGCGGAGATGGAGCGACAGCACGGGTACCTCAGCTCCAGCAGCGGCACGTCGGCCGCTCACGCCGCCCCCTCGCCTCCGGAGGACTCGGGGCGGCGGCCGATCGAGTCGCTGCTGGAGATCGTCAAGGAGGACCTGAACAACTATGGGGAGTGCATGATCCCGGTCGACGACGCGAACACGCTGAACATGAAGCTGTTCCCGTACCATGCGCCGCCGGCCGCGGTGCGCGGGTGGCACGTCCCGGTGCCCAAGATGAAGCTCGCGGACATCGTCGACGCCACCTGGGACCTGACGCTGCAGAAGATCATCCCGCACGTCGACGGCGTCAACGACGTGCGCCGCATCGCCTGGCTGGCCGACGTCTCGCTGCCGCTGACCCAGATCGCCCTGCAGCACCTGCTGTATTACGACACCGTGCTGTTGCTCGACATGTTTTTCTTCGGAAGCTGCTACGCGCCGCGCCCCGGGATCCACGAGTTCATCGCGAACAACGACGGCTTGGTGGACGAGTGCGCCGGGTACGTGTGCATTCACAACCCGATCGCTGGGCCGAGGAGTGGCGGTTCGGCTGAATCCGCGGCTGGCGCCCCGGGCGACGGCGGAAAAGACGCGCTGGACACGGCTAGCCTCTCCGGTGGCCAGCAAAGGGTTTCTAATTTCCAAATAGTCAAATTAATGACAACTTTTTGCGTAGGCCGCAGTGTGATGGAGTGGATCAAGCTGCACCAAGACTCGGGCTTCGACGTGCTGCGGTACATTGACATACGGCGGCTAGTGCAGTTCGGGGTGATCAAGGGTCTGCTGTACCGCGTGCACAAGTACGTCGTCTCGAAGCAGGTCCTAGAGTCGCTAGCGACGGGCCGGCGGGTCGTTCCAGGCGGCGGCGAGGACGGTGGGGAAGATTCTCTATTGCGGTATGCGGACGGGTGCCATTGCTTCGACCAGATCATCACTGAGCAAAATATGACAGACGGCGAAATCATGAAGAAGCTTAAGAGCCTAGGATCGGGAGATATGACGGTGTTCTATCGATAGGGAAGCTTAGTAGAACGAGGAAGTGAGTTAAGTCTACGAAATCGACGAAATAGACATTGATCCTATTAAGATTGACCGGCTGACTGAGGAAACATCAAGAGGATCGCAGGAAATCACGTCACGAAAAACCGCTACGCGATTACCTAGACGTGGATTAGTTACCTATTGAGGGTCCTCGACTACGACCATAGCGCTAGCTAAGTTAGTATCTCGAAGAGTACCTAGGACCTAGGTCCTAGGTACCCAACTTTTTTTTACAAATGGTAGGAATGTCGCGCTTGGAATGATACCTACTAAAGCTTGAAAGAGCCAAGAAAGGAAGTATTTGAGAAGGAAATTGGCAAAGACTTGGGGGAGCCTCGTAGATATAATTGAGTTGGAACCTCGAAGTCTTAGTTTATCGCCGTGGCCGTCTGTTGATGAGTCACGATATATTATCTAAATGCAACACTTCAAAAAGGCCGGAACTAGTATGACTCGAGATGTATATATTTGTACAGCTAGTTTACGTTATATCCTAAACTTACGGACCCCCTGGAATAACTCTTGGTCGTTAAATTTGTCGTGATCCTTATTATTTTTAGAGCCTTGTTCCTCCTCCATTCTGTCGTAATCCTCTAGTCCAGCCTTGGCCTGCTCGATGACATAGTCGATGGCTTTAGTCTTGGATTTGACAGATGCAGTCCCATCCGTCCAATAAGGTTGGATGGAGTTCCGTAATATTTCCGCTGCACGATTTGGCGGCATTGTTTTGGGACCACGATTGGCCCATAAATCTTTTGCACGAGCAATGAGGTTCTCAACTGTTTCGGGATCATTCGATAGCTTTTCGGACTCGGCAAATTTTTGTAGCATCTTTCTTAAGTACCGTACCCTACCCGAGCCCGGCTCACCTGCGTATGTCATGCCGCTCTTTGCCCATTCCTCATCGCTGACCATCTCGACGATCCGGATAAAGTGTTTCCCTCGTCGCAGGATTAAAATCTTCCCATCTATGAGATAATTCTTCGTCTCTTCCACGAACCAATTCTTGATCGGCGTGAACGTCAATTCACCGGTTTCCATGGCTCGTTCGTCGGGCTTGGTGGGCTTGCCGGGACGACCGCCAATGTAGGATCCCTGATGTTTCACGAGGCGGTGGGCATCGGAAACGCTATCAGCCAGGCCTGCGGCATATAAGATACGTGAGATGGATTTGCCCAGAATCAGAGATTCGGGAAGCTTAATATCTGTTTGGAATGCCGCAGCAAGAGCAGCGTCTGCTGGTACATCGGACGGGTATACGGTTACTTCGGTGCTACCTTTTGAAAATAGGCCTTTGTGTCGGTTCTGGGCATCTTGGGCCTGTTTGGCTGAGTGGACTACTGAGAGCACCTCGAACGCAAGTCTGTGTTGGGCAACGCGTTTAGGCGGGTCTTGGTTATGCTCTTCTACAATCTTAGTGATCTCGTCCGAGGGTATGAAAGTAAAGAGCTTAAGCAACCGCTCCATATCATGGTCTGGTTGTCGCATCCAATAACCGTACAGATCGAAGGAACTTGTCATAAAGGGGTCGAGCCAAAGGGCATTTCCGGCTGACTTGCCGAATTTATTGCCAGCAGAGTCGGTTAAAAGCGGAGTGGTGAAACCGAATGGAGTATTGGAGAGGTTATCCGGGAGTCTGTGCCTTTCATCGGGATCGCTGTCCCGTATGAATTTGAGGTATTCAACACCAGAGACGATATTCCCAAATTGGTCGGAGCCGCCGATCTGCATCCGAACACCCAATTTATCGAACAACTGCCAAAAGTCCCAGGCTTGCATCATGGGATATATGAATTCGTCGAGGGACATGCCGTCCCCCTTTTCCAACCTGTTCTTGACGGTCTCGCGAGAGAGCAAAGTGCTTAATCGCACCCCGCGGAAAAGTCTGACGGCTAGCTCGGTGAATGGCAAGCTGCTATAGAATGAGGTGTTGTTAGCTAGAGCACGAGACCAGGTTCTGCTTTTTTTTTCGAAACCGTAACGTTTGACGTGTACTTCGAGGTTGGACCATATAAGCTTTAATTGATAATGTGTCTTGGTGATGTTTCTAGTAGTGTCAGCCCACGACATCGGAGCTCGACTTTTGAGCCGGCCACTAGGGTCACCAATCTTGGCTGTAGCGCCTCCTATCAGAGTAACGGCTCTATAACCGTGTATGTACATCCAGAAAAGAGGCATTAGGGGCAGTAGATGGCCGATGTGGAGAGATGGGGCGGTAGGGTCGATTCCAACATAAGCGCCTATTCTTTCGAGTCTCATGAGTTCGCGCATTTGCTCTTCATTTCCAGCGATGTCTTTGATATAACCACGTTCTTTGAAGAAGTCCCACAGGTGTTGTTTTTCTCCGTTCTCGATCTGCTTGGCTTGCTCAGCCCACTCCGCCTTATTCTCTGCTTGTTTATTTAGCCATGATGTGGATATGCATCTAATCTGCTGTCTCCTTGTAGTAATAGATTGCAAAAGGCGTTTCCGAAAGAGAGTGGACGGGGGGCCGTAGAGGCCTGGGAATGGAATCCCATGCAACATCTTGGACATCTTGGTTAGGGGCGCAACTTGGAACGGTCGAAATGCGATTGGTGATAGAAGTCCTAGGATTGACAGATTGACAGAGTACAGAACGGGGTGGAAAAGACCCCGCTGCTTCAAGAATTATAACATATCCACTTAGGTAGACTACCCTACGCCATGTAAAAGGGAATCATATAATATGTTATATCTTCTCGTGATGTAGGCCGGGCAATGTAGATTGCGGGCGATGAAAATTCTTCCACTTGAAAAGAATCTAAAAAAAAAAAAAAAATCATAGTGACTTTTGCGTAGCAAGGACCCGCTGTATATAATACTAGTGTAGGTACATATGTCATATGTACGTACATAGGTACTAGGTATCAGGTACTAGGTACTTGCAGCTTATCATTCTACAACCGATCCCGATAAGGTGTTAGCTCTCACAGTGTTCCAATTCTCAGTGCTCACTGGTGACTGGCTGACTAGGTAGGTAGGTACGTAGGTAATACTACTAGGTAGAGTCTACTAGGTAGTAGACAGACCAGACAGCCAGACTGCACTAATCGTCATTACATAATCCAAGGTCCCAGTATAATTCCCGGCCGAGCACAGCCAATCATAAACGACTTATTTCTTCGGTCCTCGGCAATCGTTTGGTGGAAATCCCAATCCCAATCCCAATCCCAAACCTTTGATTCAAACTAATTCAAATACATCATCGTTGTCGCTTTTCCCCAACTTTTCGACTTCTTCATTTAGGTACTAGGTACTCTCGTAGGAATCAGGGACGCACAAAGTGAGAGAACTTCACAAGGTCATAATCGACGATCAAGACCTCTCTCTTCCCCCCTCCCAATCTCCCAATGGCTTCTATCATCCGTCCGACACTGCTGCGGCACACAGCTCTAGCCGCTTCGACCCGGCGAGCCGCAACCGCCACCTTTTCTAGCAAGTTGATCCGACCTACGATCGCGAACGATGTTGCCCGCATCGCCGCCTTCCATGCTTCTAGCCGAAGAAGCCTACTACCTCCAGGACCTCGTACGTCATTTTACTATCCCATTACAATCCGAGCCAATTATCACTGATGTCATTTTACTAACAAAAATGCGCTCGCAGAGGTGATTAAGGGAACTGGTATGCGCTTCTTTACTTCTCTTTGACCGGGATGAATGGGATAAGCAGAGTTCGATTATTCAACGGAAGAGAACACGAGATAACAACGGGAAAGGGATTTCAATAGAAAACGAGACACAACTAACCCGCATCATATAGTCAACGATCCAGCGCCCGTCCCAGAAACCAGTCCCACCCACGGATCTTACCACTGGACCTTCGAGCGCCTCGTGGCTGTCGGCATCATCCCCTTGACCGTCGCGCCCTTCGCCGGCACTTCCCTAAACCCCGGCCTAGATGCGATCCTGTGCTCGCTGCTGTTGGTGCATTGCCATCTCGGCTTCCAATCCGTCCTCATCGATTACATCCCCACTACCAAGTACCCCAAGTCCCGCAAGGCCTCCATGTGGCTCCTCAACGCCGCCACTGTTCTAGCTGGCATCGGTCTATACGAGTTCGAGACAAACGACGTCGGGTTGACCGAGGCCGTGAAGAGAGTCTGGAAGGCTTAGATCGGCGGAACGGAAGTGGAAGGGATACCAGTCTGGTTGGATTGGATTGGATCGATATGACAATCGTAACAACACGAGCAACAATAAAAGTTAAACAGGGACTTATCGGCAGGAGACGAAGGAAAGGGTGCGATGTGTAAAGCTACATGATGAAACGCCGTGGATTCCTTTGTGTCGTTGAATGAAGCTTGTTGCTCGGAAGAGTTTGGTCAGAGGGCCCGAAAAACAAGGGCTACCAAGCAGCTTTTCCGTGTATGTATGACCAGTTTATATATAAACTTTCTTCAACCTGCCGTGTCTGATGATTATGGTACGAGATCTGGGATGAAGAACGTGCCTCCTGGACCAAGCTTTGACACCCTAGCTCCATATTCGACAACCCGGTTCATACTAGTAATTTGCCTGCAAACTAGACAGGAGCAATGTAGGGGTAGTAGAGCTTAGTAGGATTTGAAGATACTAGAGAGCACTCGTTAGAGCACTCGATACAATCACATCGCTCTAGTCAAAATCGAGGATCAATTTGTCTCTTGGCCGACAGCATAGCTACTGTGATAGACGTTTAAGCTCCAGGACTATCCTTGCCCTCCTTTCAAGCTAATCAATCCCATGCACCTAATGATCATCCGCACTACCATCTCTCTTCGCAAACCTCGCGCCGAGTCCTCCGATATCCCTCCTGAAGAACTTTCCAAAGTTCTTCAAATTCTCGTTAATACTTGCTGCGTTGTTCCCGGTTCCGCTACTTCCGGCGCCACCCTCCTCATGCCCGGCCGGTGTTCCGATCCTCTCCACCCCGTCTCTGGCCGCGTTTAGCAGTTTCTCGCCTAGGCTTGCGGCGTCAAACCTTTGAGCTGCCGTAGATAGAGCTGCCGCCGGACGGTCCATGCTCATGAGATTTAGGTTGCTGGCCCCGACACCCACACCACCGAGTCCGGGGGCGGTCATGAGTGGGGTAAGCAGGGGACTCTGCGCAGCGAGTTTAGAACCCGCGCCAGGTCCATCGCGGTGGATGCCAAAGAGCTCCATGAGGTGTCCCTGATCCTGCTTTCGGATACCCTTGAGCTCGAGCACCTTGCGGAAGTTGGTGTCGGAGCGGTCGGCGATGTGAATCAGATACGCTTGTACGAGACCCTCGGGTGGGCTGGGGCGGACTTGTAAAGTCTTAAGGAGAGGGTCGACACGCGTCATTATCATGTTGACCCGCTTAACGAAGCCGGCCGGAGGGACATAGGGCTGTGAGGGCTGCGACGCGGATGGATTGTGGTGTGAAAGTAGGTTTTCGAGGGCTTTGGTTAGGACATATTTATCTAATAGCATTTGCTCAGCGCCAACTTCAGAGATGGGTCTACATTGGACGATGGTGTTGATGTATGCATTTGCTAAATGTTCCACCAACTTGTCGGCGAAGGCGCGTGCGTATTGCTGCTTGACCACGACGGCGAGGATTTCCTCCGCCTTGGCATTGACGTGAGTAAGTAACTCGCCGACATAAGAGCTCTGATCACCGACACTATCCATCTTGCTCCAGTTCGTGTTCTTCATCTCGCGCCAGGCACCCTCGCAATCTGCCTCGACTTTGTTGACCAAAGCTATAACAGCAGCGCTAGCAACACCCAAGAATGCATCTGCTTGTGATGATAAATCCACCTTCGATACAAGCTCATTATCGATGCGTTTCCTGATATTTTCTTCAAGCTGGCCTGTATTGGCATGCCAGAAGTCTGCGGTGTTTAAGACTAGAATGATATCATTCAGAGACGCCCCTGTCTGCGCAGGTTTCTGTAGGATCGCAAGTAGTACTTGCTGTGCATACTCATCAAGGTATTTGGCTAATATCTTTGCTAAGTCTAACAGGCGTTCGCTTGTCGAGAGCTTAGCACACTGCGAGAGGGTCAATTTGTAGAAATGGAAGAGCTCGATAGCAGAACTGATGACGGATTGCGTAGAGAATTCCTCGTCCGGGGGTAGTAAGGGTTGGGCTTTGTATTTGGGCATCATAGCTGCTAGCGCCTTATCTTGAGATTCTACCCATAGACTTAGGTATGGTTCAAAAGCAACAGATATCGATCCGTTGAAGCTTTGCGTTCTCTCATCTGCGGAGCTAAGTGTGTCGATGCTCGCCCTCGGCTCGTTAGAAAACCTCCGTTCGAGGGACTGTTCGAAGTCCATGGTTTCTTGCAAGCATCCAAGTAGAAGGTTAACGTCGATCTTAGCGCCGCCCATGCTCCTCATACTCTTCTCTAAGATACCCTTATAGTCGTCTCTGGTGCCGTCGCAAAATGACATAGCAAGGGTCTCGCCGACTCTCCAATGTGGCGGAAAGATACCAGCGTGTTCTTCTTCGTAACTTTTCACCATCCTCTTGAACCATGCGTATCGTCTTCCAATATTGTCCAAACTTCCAGCTTCATCATTACCCCTAAAGACCTGGCGGTATTCCCTTAGTTCCGTGTTCACGTACCATGTTACCAATCTTGCTCTCGCATTTTCGCCGAGCGCATCCATGACTCCGCAAGCCTCGACCAGCGTTGCTTTCCTAGAGCCAACCTCTCCTTTGGCGAAGGCTATCTCGAAGTCTTCGCACACCTGTTCGAGCAGCTCCCTCTGCAGCTCGCCTACCCCTCGGCTAAGCGTAGCAATTTGGTCGATGCTTCTGTAGCTATTGAAGTGGCGCATGAGCTGCAACACTGCCTGTAGTAGACTCGCGCATTCTCGGTACTGTCTCGTCTTAGCCAGACCTCTGAGTTGTTCGTATGCGGTCGTCAACATCTGCAGGCGCTTCAAAGCCGTCATGGAAAGTGTTAAATTCCGTTTCGTGCCATCTAGTCGCTTAATGTCGGCGGTCATAGATGTGATGTTCTGCTCAGTCTGGATAGCGCGCGAGCGCACCGTCTCGATCTTCTTAAAAAGGCCTGCTAGCTCGGCCTGCGCGGATTGCATGCGTTCGAGGGAAGAATCGGGGCCGTAAGCCTGAGCCGTCTGCAGGCTCGAGATCTCGGCGGAAATATCATTATGCTTAGATTGTAGGGTCGACGATACTTGACTTATGGAGGATACGGTCGAGGGATGAGAGAAGAGAAGGTTGAGATGCTGGATAGGGTCATAGTACGCTAATCTTGCGTGTTAGCTAGTCAGACAGTTCCTTTCTAAGCAGATCATATTGAGGAAGAGAGAACAATAGGGATAGCTAACCATCATCTAAGGACAGCGGTGGCTCAGATGCGATGCCGTTCATCTTAAGCAGTACGAGGTACTATGTAATGTTATACGGTAACATTGGATCGTTCAGTAGTTTCAAGCTTAGCTGTCATCATTTAATTGGGATTGGAAGGTAATAGTAACTTTAACTAGAACTAGGAGATCATTGGAAGAATTGGGAGCTAGTACTATGTAAGAATCCAAGACGACTTCTAACTGGAGATGATGGGGGGAAGCTCGAGCTTCACATACGTACCAATGTATTATTTACTTATGTATTTACTTATGTAAGACAGTTCAGACGGAACTAAATGGAGACTACCTAGATAGAGCTAGACGAACTCAATTGCCAAGGTGAGCAAGGTGAAGAACAGAGTCACGTGTCACTGCCTTCTAAGTTCTTTTTTATCTCTTTCACCTCCGTCATCTTTTCTCCACCATGCAGCTACGGGATGGTCCGGACCAATCAAACTCATCATCACTTAACTTCATTTATCACTTCGGTGAGACAGCCAATGGCATTCATCACCACATATACTGTAGTATATACCAGTATATATAATAAGCTGTGCCACTCCAAAGTGTACAAATACAAATACAAACACAAATACGTACTTCTCTTCATTATCGAGGACCTTTTGTGGTCCGCCCAAGAGAACCGACAATGCTCGTGATCAATTCTTTCTCATTTCAGTCATCGAAACCCAATTCTCTAACTCTTTGGAACGGCTTCTAATATGTATAACCCCCTTAACCATCACAATACAAATGCAACCCTCCTACCTACCTGTACACCGTTGCCTCGTGTTTCTAAATGCAATCGAATGGTATTTTCTGATATTTCTGGGTATCAGCCCCGCTCTCGCCGTCCTCATGATCTTCCAAATCATATATGCTGGTCCCCAAATCGGAAACGAGTGGAAGCAAAAAGAGATCCCGAAATCCAGATACCCGTGGATCTAATGATTTGGTGCCAGCTCTGACTCTTCAGTGATGTGGTGCGATGTAACTACACCGCAGCGAAACGCAAATAACAGTGTTATGAAATCCAACCGTAAATGCAAAAATGCAAGATTCCCCTTTCGACGATAACTGAACGCCAAGAAAATCGGGAAAAGAAATAAGGCAAACTACTTCAAACTCCGTTCGTTGATGTTATAGTGCGATCACGATCACGAGCTATGCAATGCTCGGAATCCCGCGGCGATCAAACTTCGAGACTTCTCTCGGGAATCGGCCGGTCCGCTCCAATAGAACAAGCCCTAGGAGTTATAAGTTAGAAAGAATGCAGAACAAGTACCTATACTAGGTGAATATTGGTAGATATTTATAGTACGAAAAGGGGCTAGTCATAATAATGGTAGGTAGGGAGCAGAACTCACGCCAAGTCCTTTCTGTCTGCAAAATGCTGCTTTCGTCTTGACCGTCTCTGGGTTATCGTACGTCACGAATCCCCCATCGCCCCCGACGCAGCTTGCCGCCACTGCTCGCTTGTCGACCGTTTCTCTGGTGTTCTTCCTCGGCAAAGAGTTGTATTCGAAAGCGCCGTCCTCGCCTCCGGCTCCTTTGTGCCTGTGTCCCGGACCACTTACTCCAAGAAAACTCCGTCCGTAAAGTGGAATGCCGAGTAGAATCTTTCTAGATGGGCAACCGTGGCTCATCAGATACGATACGCCGGAACTGCCAGATGCCTCGTCCTTGTTCATCGGGTACAGCTGCGCCTGGTGTCCGCTCCTGTGAGTCCACGGTCCGCAAAAGTCGTACGCTACGAGGTTGATAAAGTCGAGGTAAGCAGCGGCCTGTGCGATGTCGATGTTCTGCAGCGTCACGCGTGTAGCCGGGAGACCCGCCGTGACGAAAAATTGCTCCTCCGGGAGGTGGATGCGCACGGCAGCTAAGAGCGCGACGAAGTTGGCGCCTTGCTGAGGGTCCATGGGATATTGCCAGTTGACTAGTCGCGCAATTTTAGTCAGTTTCTCAGGTAAATCTTACGCACGATGTGGGGAGAGGGGAGAGGAGGAGCCACGCAAAACGGAGAGAAAGAGGAAATTCGTACTGTCGATGCCGTCCAAGCCAGACGCCTCCACTAAACCACGCGCTGATCGCGCAAAGTTATCTCGCCGCAGCGTGTCTGAGGCGACTATGGGGAAATACTCGTTCGATTGCCCGCCGCCAATCGACAGGGTCACCTGCAGGTGCGGGTGCTTCTGCTTGAGATGCATGAGCGATCCTAGGCCTCCCTGAACGCCGTCGCAAGGGGCTTGCGTATCTGCCCACTCGTCGCTTAGCTAGACTCGAATATCAGCATTCCGGATTCTGCAAGATGAAACCGCGGAACATGCGAGCTCGGGTGCAAACAACCGACTCACAAACACGGACCCGTCCGCTGCCACGTTGGCGAAAGCGTAATACACGTGGTTGACGCAGCTGTAATTCATCATCCCAGGCGTGGCGCCGCTGTAGATTTTGAAGTTCGGGAAATATACGGCGTTCGTGAACATCACGTTAGACATGCTAGCCGTCTTCCGTCTTCGGGACGACGATGAGCTCGCATTAGGTGACATGTTCTCGATTCACGATGGTAGATGAAGATAAAACAAGACAGTAAACCCAGCCAGATTTTTAGGGGGCGGTCCGAGAGGAGAGATCGATTTATGTCAAGGAGCAATAGCAGGGATACCAATAATTAAAGGGATATAAAGGTTCAAGCCGGTACATGTTGAAGTCGCCTCCGTGATATAGCTGAATAGTTCCCAACGAATGAAGAAATAGTAGGAGTCTCGCATTCGCTGTCTTAGAGCCACTATTAAAGCCCAAAGAGACCAAACATTGTGTGCGATAATGTTATAATATATGAGAGGCTTGAAAAGTTCGGACGGGCTCCTGAACGCGGGAGCGGTGGAGAAAGGCGCAACATCACCAAAAGTTTTTGCCTCGAGGGGATGGTCTAAGTAGATATGTATTTGGATATCCTCACGGAGATCGTTCCTTGGGCTATTCATGCATGACATAATTGCAACGGGGATTATTACAGATACATGGTCGCTCTATGGCTGTGTGGTCAGCTCAGGCATAAGGAAATGGGCCATTCGTGAAGTTTTGCCAGCCTAGCAAGGCCTAGCAAGGCCCGAATAGAGAGAACGGGATTGGATTGGGAGTTGGAATTTCCATCAGCTCATGATTCTTTGAAAGAGACAGGCCGGAAGTTACTTAGAAGGTACATAATATTGGGCATGCAGGCTGGTAGGAGGTAGGGTAGGGGGGGAAGATATGGGCCGTCGTGTCGCGGGTTGGCGCGTGGGGAAGGGGTTAGCCCGTCTACTAAACTAGCAGTGGCCCATATAATAGCAATAAGGGCCCTCTGGGTTTGATTACCTGCCTCGAAAGGGAGGAAGTGGCCGATTTTCTTTGGGTTGATGATGCCAATGGCTCATGTGATAGAGAGTGGGGCTTGTCAGTGTCGTTGACAACGGAGAGAAGACGGGAGTCCAAATGGCATTATCTACCATGTATATCTACCATGTTATTTACTAGATACGTAGTTTGTCATACGTTAAGCAGGCGTATCTCTGCATATCCTCTACATACAACGCAAACAGGTAACGGACGCGGTGGCCTCTCCTTGGCGAGCGTCAGTCGATCATGACCTCCCCAGCCATGCAAAGAAGTCGGTCACTGGTAGAAAAGTGCCACGACTTCAGATACGGCCTGAGCTGGCCATTGTTCTGCGAGCCGTATTCCGTTTATGAAAAAGAAAAACTTTTTCTGTTGGTCTCGAATCGTCCGTTTGAAATTCTCCGCCCAATCAACCAGGGGCCTTCTCAGTCAGGGCAGGATCACTTGTGGAGCGTGGGAGGAGGATACAAAAGGTGTCTACAACGTAGTATGTAACGTTTAGGCGAGCCTGGTGAGGGTCATTGAAGTACCGAGGCAGGAATCTCCTCGATATGTATACAAAGGATGGGGAAGTGAAAATGCTATAAGTAGCTTGCTAGACGACCCGGTTGCCAAGAACGTACGAGGGTGCAGTTAATGAAGCGGGTACGCAGTATACCAAGCCCATTCATTATGCGTCTTCTTAACAGAGGTCCCAATGCCCATCGTCTGTGAAATGGGAATTGATAAACATTGGGCGGACCGGGATGCCGGAGAAATCTCGCCCTACCTTGTCCCGAGAAATAGACTATCATATTGTGTCTAAAAGTCGTGGCTAACTCTAGCGGGTTCGAAACTGAACATCCTGAATTTGAAAATAGGATGCTCAAGACTTTTCGATCCCCATTCGCGGAGATCATGCCGATAAAGTCTACGCACTCAAACGTCATCAATGGGCCTAAGGGTCCATTGCCAGGGGGTAAAGAAGATCTAAACAATTTAGTTACAGCTACTCTAGTAAGTTAGCCCCCAATAGGTTTTCATGGATGGATACTAGGTTGCCATGTGTCAAGGTTTGGTTCAGCCTCCTTGTCTCTTTGTAAGGATCCTACCTGCCATGTTCAACGGCTGTGCAGGAAGCATAAACGTTTAACAAGCAGATGCCAGTAATTTGAAAAGGATATATCAGACCTCGTCCCAAAACAATCCTAGTATCAAACTTTGCCACAGAGGCGGCATCGGAAGTGCTACCTAGGACTTGAGAGGATGTGATGGGGACTTTTTAGATGCGACGGCGAGACAGTAGCTCCGACTTGCCTATTCAGGTTGCTTTACAATACCTTAGTCTTTATGCCAACCTCGTCTTGGGAATATGCAAACTACTTAGTAGGTATTCGCTACGTCGAAAGCTTCGAGAAGCCCGCCCCGCTCGTTCTAGGGTATTAAAAAAGTTGGATAAGTCAAGGAATAACCTTGGATAGATCGTCCCTTGTCTCGGTCCGTCATATTGTGACTATCCTGATTGGCGACGCTTCTGCAGTAGGAGGACTTGTTTGGGCGAGCTAAAACACACAGACTAGCTGTATATGATCGAAATGACGCATCCGGGGTGCATTGGGAACCAAGTCGGCACGACCGAGACGAGGAAATCAAAACTCTTAGAAGTTCTCCCGACCGGATTGATAACGCGGACGGCAGGGCGTATATGCTTGCAGATGCCAGAAGCAAAGTTCCAAGATATGAAACGTCCTGTCATGTAGATTATTATCTACTTCACGTTAGAGTGACAGTATTACCTACATACATACAGCCCACTCCTCTTCTCCTCATGCTGTGGAGAAATTTCATCCGGACTAAGAGAGCCGTCAAATAGAAAAAATTTGGAGTAGAGGGTGAACATCACTTCCATACACCAGAAAGGAAAATGAGAGACCGATGATCGGGAAATCATCATAAGTGTGTCTCTTTAGCTCACGAAATTTTAGGTAATTCAAGTAGCTGTAGGAGTATACTTAGCAGTATACCTAATCAGTCTGTCAGTGAGGTGGTCAGCGCTATCCTGACCGTCGTAGGGTCGTCACGACGCTTCGGCGAACGAGATCCGAATCCACTTGGCATTCCTTAGCTCTATTTCCAGGACACTGGGACGTCTCAGTGCCACGCTAAACCAGAAATCGCCTTGTCCTAGGTAATTCGAATATGACAGGTCAGATAGATGTCTGATCAGGCTACTGCTAGCAGTTCCATGGGTCTCACCGAGCAGCAAAAAGGGCTGTCGGTTCGATGTATACCCAACTGGGTGTCCTGTCTACCAAGTGTCTAGACTATCTAGACTCTGGGCTTTGGACAAACATGGGTCCACATGGACTCCAATGATGTTCGTATGCCGAACAAGACAGGCATATCCTGGACGGCTAGGTCCAGAATGTCCGAGAGGTCCGTTGTCCTGTCGTTTGTGAAACTAAGCTGTTAAAATCGAAGGCACTTTTATAGACCAAAAAGTACCTTGTCAGTATACTCCCTTGCATGGCACAGTAGCATCGCAGTATAGCGAACAAAATAGTAAACTTATGCTAGGTTATTCATCTTATTGATTACGCTACTTGAAAAAGCCCCAGGAAATTTTTTTGCTAATTTTTCTCTCTCAGATTAGACTTGGGGCTTGTTGCTCGGACGGCCAGACGTGGCTTCAGCGTGGCGTCGGTAGTGTAGGTAGACTATACTCCTCTTTATCAAGCACGTCTTGGCCTATTAAAAAAGGAATTTGCGAGCAGCCATCCGCACTGATCCCCTCCTCTTTTCAATATTTGCCTATAACTACAAACGGAAATCGCTGCCGATTTTTATCGAGAAACAGGAAATACATGGAATTCCCCAGAACCCCCTTGACCCGGGAAGTGCCTACGGATGACGATCATCGGATAGCCCAATGGAAAAGAGGCGCGCTAACGCAAGCAATAGCATCACGACCATTCGGGTCTAGCCGTATTTCGTTGAGCCTCCACTCGGAGTACAAAATCACAATTGGTTGAACGTGACAGGAACGGACTGTGGGTTGAATACTACTGTGAAGTATGGCATGTCAGTGGTAGCGTCTCATCACGGTTCCCGCCTACGCGTCCCATCACGGATATAAAAAACTGATTCTGCGTTGTATAAGAAAATATAGTACCTGACAGGTACGGCGTTAATATCAACAGTTCCAAAAGTTCTCATGCTCGCCGACGTCTCGTGAGTTACAACGATGATTCTGCCGAGCTTCCGGATCTAGGCTGGTCGTACGGAGTATTACTACCTACGTCTCCTGAATCATACTGTATGGGCAGGTCCGGCAGAGCTCATTGCAAGCAATCTCGCAGATGGCGAGAAAAGAACCAAACAAAAAAAGAAGAGAAAAGGGGAAGCTAGAAAATAAAATAGAGTTTTGTATGCTTGTGCTTAGAGATGCTTCCAAGATCTTCGTTGCGTCGATACGAATGCGCCGCAATACACCCCTGGAACCAGGGTTGGTTTTTTTTACCGAGAAGTAATGACCAGCATGTCCCCCGCTACAATTTTCTAGATCTGTCAGGTGTGGCGTGACTTATGTATGCCTGTATAAACGATACGTTGTAATATGTAGAATATGGTTGTGATCGATGTCGATCCGCGTGTTAGCGCGCGACAAACCCCTGGGTTTAACCACAGCGCGGCTAGTGAGGCTACAGTGAGGCGAGCCCAAGTGACATTGAGATGTAGGGATTGCCGGAATAGTCCACTAAGCGAACGAAGTCGTACCCGCCGAGAAGAACCGAAAGTTCGATGACCGAAGGAGGGCCGCTGTTGCTTGCCCCCGAATAGACGGGTCCCGGAAACGAGCAGGAAGATCGGGATCCGGAAGTGGTGGTAGTGCTATCACCGGAAGCTACCTGTGGTTGCCATGGCGCAGTCGTTGACGACAACATATTTGTCAAAAACATACGATGAAGACAATAGCTCGGATGTCTCGACATTACCGACGCCATATGATCATCACTTACCTACAATCAGATTACGAATCTCTAGAGGGACAAATGGACTGCCGTATTATGAGAATATTAGTTTGCATGACGAAAAGACCTAAATATCCCATCGGTCCACCAAGCTTACGGGAGTAAAACAACGAGCGTATGAAGGACCGCTGCCCAGGAATTCGCCGCGTCATGTCTTCGAATGCCGAAATTTTTTCTTGTTAGACAGGTTTCACTAAACTAAATACCGTGTTATACCTAAATCTCGGTTTGTTCTCATTAGTAGCGCCCGGTGAAAACGGGAATGCCTTCGCATTTCTAGAGTCCGAAAAAGAGCTCGGTGAGTGCTGGTAGGATACTGTGCTTTTGGAGCTATAATGGTAAAACTAGATTAATACAGGCCACATAGTCCAGCGCGAATTCAAGAAGCGGTGCTTTCCGCTTTCCCGCTACATGTTAAGGACGCGGCTTTTGTTAATTTTCAACTGACACCGCTTCTTAAAACCCTGATCCTAACATACCTATCATGCGAACTCTTGATAGACTCGACATATCGTAAGATTGGTACCTAGTGGCCTTGAATAGAGGAAATACATGATAGTAGGCAAGTACCTAATCACCAATCCCAAGTTGTTATGGACCCAAGGACGGGAATAAATGATTAAAGAGTGCTGGTAGTCTGGCTTGTTAAGCAAGAATACCCTTGGAGGCGGGAGGTACCTATCCTTCGTCAGCTAGAATCCCGCTAATTGGGTACCTACCTAGGCAAGCGGTAGGCTCGGGGAAGGGACACAACCTGGCATGAGCGAAGCCTATCCATAAAACCTAGCATGAGCACCTAGAAGTTCATATTAGAAGATCAAAAGCATGCTGTAATGTATCCATGGATATCACAATCAATTGAGTCAAAGTCAAAGTCAAGGGTAAGGTCACGAATATCAGCGCGTGTCATTATCGCACTAGCTATTATAGAAGGTTGCGTTGCGTAAGGCACGTCAAGACGTGAGTCAAGACACACGCATGCCACCCTCCATCCGTCCACCGTACAGTCTCGAAAAAGAAAATCCTTTTCACGCCTGCTCGGGAGGATATTAGTGTGTTCATTCATTCAGTCGTGGAATAAGTGTCGTCCGGCCAAGCCCGCAAAAGACGCATTCTGCCCTCTCCCAAACAGAGAAGAAGGATCACCATGCTATGTTCCACCCAAACCCCGTAAGAAAAAAAACTTAACGTTCATAGCGCTGCCATGAAGACTCAAGTGGAAAAAGAGGCAAGAATGGCTGTACCACTTTTAAGAGTTGAGGAGGTGCTCGATAGCGCCTTGTACGCTTCCTCCGCTTCGTCGTAAGGCAGCAACGTTTCGGTCGAAGTCATAGAAGCCCATGTCATTAAGTTGTCGAAGCTGCTCTGCGTAACGCTCTTCGGGGGGTCGCGTGTCGGCGGGTGCGGGGGAACTAGATGGAGATCCCATACCCAACATTTGAATCATTTGCTGCAGCATCTCCGGCTGCACAGGGGGCATGTTGCCGAACGGGTTGCTTCCACCTCCACCTCCACCTCCGCCTCCGCTTCCAGCTCTGGCATCGGGCGCTCCACTTCCAGCAGGGGGGGCAAAAATGCCCGCAGGGCCGAAGAGACCCGCGAAAGGGTTAGGAGGGGGGTTCGAAGCAGTCTGGGCGCCAGCTGCTTGCGCTTGGCCCTGGCCGGCGTTGGTTGTACCGCCCTCGGTTTGCGCGCCACCAGTTGCTTGAGTTGTATTCGAACCGGCTGTCCCTTGACGCTCTGTAGGCGGTGCAAATGGGTTGAATAGTGTGCTGAAAGGATTGGCACCAGCAGCGGAGTCGGCTCCAGAAGCAGCGGGAGGAGGGTTTGACATAAGGAGACTCATGAGTGCAGGGTCGAACAAGGGGCGACTACTGGCGTTCTGGTCACTGCCACTGTTGCCATTGTTGGCGCCGCTGTTGTTTCCTGAAGCACTGTTGCTTGAAGGCTGATTAGGTGTATTGTCGGTGACTCCGGGCATTGGGAAGGCGTTCTGAGCAGCCTGACGACCACCTAGAACTCGCTGTAGTCTTGCGGCACTTCTGAGAGCCTCGGGACTAGTCATCATGTGACGGAAGAGTGGCGACCGGAAGATCTCGCGAGCGTTAGGGTGGTTTCGTAGCATCGGGTTCGACTGAATCATCATGTCAACGAAGGCGTCGTTATTCATCATCTCATTCATTTGCTGCGCAACGTTGGGATTGCTCAGCATGTTGGCCAACTGATCCTCGTCCATCATGGATCCGACCATCTATAAAAGATCACCTGCAGTTAGTTTCAAGTCATATACACATGTATAATAAATAAGTAGGTAACAGAGTCTGCGTCATAGGACTTAAGTAGACAAAAGGTATTAGGTAAATATGTGATATCAACTTACACCTCCGTCGGGACCGAACATATCTGCCGACGGCAAGCCTGTCAAGCCGGCATATCTTGCGCCGGTTAAACCAGCAAGAGGGTTGTTCGCCGTACCGGCGGCCATATTGGTGGGGATCTGAGGGATGGCGGGGGCGGCGGGTGCATTAGCTGGAGCAGGTGTAGGGTTGCTGGCGGCGCTCTTGACTAGGTGAACAGTATTGCCATTCTTGATCTTGTAGGTGCTCAGAGGCTCGTCGTTCTTCATGACACGACCGGAGTAGATCAGGCGCTGTCGTTCAATGGGGATGTTCTCGAACTCTTCGCCTGCAAGCTTGGCCTTAAGATCGGAGACCGTGGCGGTTTCGGCCATAGTAATAGTATGCTGAGAATCGCCCGAGGTCTTCACCTTGAAGGTGACTTGAGGGTCAGAGCTTCCCTCGGCTGAGTCGGCCATTTTCGGGATTGCCGTTCAATTGGAGGCACTATGAGCAACTGGCGACGACAACTTGATAATCGATTAGTATCGTAACAAGTGAGAGAATGCAAGTGGATAAGTGGATGAAAAACGAATCGAGTGTAAGGATGTTAAAAGAAAAGAAGAAGATTGGGGAAGAAGAATATGAAAGCTTAAGCCTAACCAGTTAATGGAGGCGACGAGATGCCTAGATGCCCTGGATGCCCAGATAATTTGGTTTCGGGCGAGATGTGATTGGTGATTGGAGGATTAGGACTGGTGCTTCCAAGTTGGTGGTTGATAATGAATAGGTAGTACTATGGATGCAAGCCGTTAACACCTGCTCAAAGCCTTTAAAGGTCAACTGCTGTCTTGTATGTATTGTAGTACAATACCTACTAGGTATTGTACCTAGGCAGGCAGGTAGGCTAGACTGGACTAAACTAAGTTCTAACTCTGCCAAAAGAACATAACGTGGGGCAACTGGCTAAGTCCGATTATCGCAGGTACCAAACATGTACTTACCTTGGCGATGTTTATGAAACGATCTTTGTTTACCGTCTTGTGCAATTATGTTCCACTGCACATTTGGTAACGGCAACCTTTACAAAATTAATACGATAGAAGGCGAGAAGGTGAGAAAAGAGGAGTCGACGGGAAATAGTAATGGTATCGGGGCATGGCTAAACAATAAATAGGGGGAAAATACGTGTTAAAAATCACATCCAAGATTCACGGTTGTGTAGGGTGTCGGGTGTAGGATCCATGGATGACTCAAATGTGTAGGTAGGAGTATTGCACATATTGCACCGCTGCTGCACCTGAAATTTTGGTGGTTACTTAGGACCTACCTAGTAGGTATTGTATAGGTACCGTCTAAGTACTTATGTTAAGGCGATAAGTACACCGTCAGCCTTGCACTGTAACCCCTCGACAGATTTTGAAAGCGCTTGCGACACGGGCGACAACTGCCCACGCTACAAGGTACCACTTAATTACCTACCAGGTCCTACCTACCTCATGAACTTTGAACATTCTAGCGCACCTCCAACGTCGTTGCTTCTTTCGCTATCCATAACCATCCATCTCAAGCAGCTCAAGGTCCAGCCTGCCTTCTGTTTTACCTATCTGTTGTTATCTGTTGTCACTACCTGAGCTATGCCCATGCATACCTATATTAGGTAATCGGGTTCGGACAAGAAGAACCCAAAATTCCAATAATATAACCTAGAACTTATCCCCCACTACCTAGTAAACTACCTAATAAACTAGACAATTTACTAAGATGACTCGAGAAAAATGGTCAAGCTTAGGATCAACGCCCTTTGCCTTCGTCTAGCCGAAGCAAGTACTCATTTAGTGAATATGACCGCGACGCTAGGAACCATTCAGAAAAGGAGAACCGAATAAATGGAGAAAGGGACTCATTAGGTTCATGATGTGAGCAGCCCTTCTAGTAGGATCACCATTTTGATATCATACCAGTGTCTTCTTCAGTGGGCCCGGTGAATGATGAGACAAGGTCGATTCCTTAACACTTCATGAGTTATACTAATGATAATGCTAATAAAACGATTATCAGTACTGCCTATCTACTGATTCTAATATGCATCCAAAACGGCGACGGTTTAATAGCATGCTAATACCAACGAGTGACAATCTTTCTTTAGAGGCTTCTATCACATTCCTAGGTACTAAGCAGAGTTAAAAGGTAAATACAATCTGGAACAATAACCTTTCGCCACCTGCTATTGCCTTGCCGGATATCTACACTGAAGCGAAGAGAGTAGGCTTGACAGTATCAAGATCCAGTACGGACTGAACCTCATCGTCCATACTATCGAGAAACTTCTGCTGATACCATTGCGGCTTCCACCCAATCTGGTACGCATTCACCGGAACAAAATCTCCCCTGAGCGACTAGTTAGATCTCAATTTCTACGCCGGAAAATTTTGGTGCTCACCTCGAGGATCCGATAGCCCGTATGAATGGCCGTGGGAATCCTAACTCGTCTGCTGCCTCGTCCCAGCTGAGCCAAATTTGGACCTTTGGCTCCGTCACGAGCCCACGCTTGTATAGGGCGTCGGCGATACGCTGCATGATCTCCCACCATGGCGCCCTGTGGACAGTCGCGAAGTAGTACCCCTTTTCGCCGCTCGGGATAGGTTCTTTCTGCAAGATCTTCTCTACCATCAAGGCGTAGAGTGCTACTAGATCCGATATATGCACCGCCGGTGGATTCTATAGCCATTTTACTATTAGCTCGAAAATGACCGGTGTCCCGGTCACGCGCGAATGTGCGTGTGGGAGACTGGGGATGATGTGTGGTAACTTACGCCTTCCTTTTCAAACTTGTACGTGATCTTACGCGCAATACTGGCCCTAGTATATGCTGGGATATTCACGGATAGCTTTCTCCATTCACCGCTACCTACCCCGTCTATTGAAAGATGAGTACGAATACAGTTAATCAAGGGCCTCGTGTGAGGTATCCCAGAGCGACTAGTGTACTTACAGACAACAGGCACCAAAATGATGAAGCTTGTTACACCTTGCTCTTTCGCCAGCTCGGTGATGAGGATATTGGTCTTTGATGGAAATATTAGGAACGAGAGACGATGGCGCGGCAGGATTGCATGGCTTACATGTCTAGCAGGGTGAGATGTCCCTATCAACTTGTCTTTTTCAAACAACGGATCCGAGTCCTTCACTTGCCCATATGGCCATCCTCCGTCTTCGGAAAAGAGTGTAGTAATCGAAGACTAGTTTGATTTTAGTGAGTTAACAAACAAGTAAATGCTTAGAAAACTCACGTGGATGAAATAGGTTTCTCTTCCACTGGTCTTCCGGCGCTGACCGAGAGCCTTGATGAGATAGGATACGAGGTTCCAATTCGCAGAATTCGCTGTATGAATCACCATATCAACTAGGCTATCGTCAGTAAGCCGTTGTACTCGTTTAGATTATCCAACGAACTTTCATTGCAAAGAACGGCTGAGGTCACTGCTGCTTCGTCACTAAGGTCAAGTTGGATCACATTTACGCCCAATTTCGACAGTCTCTGAGCTTGTTCATCCGTACGGACTGCGGCACTCAGTTTCGTCGCTTTGATTGGGCTGTCGATGCGAGATAGGAATTCGGCAAGGACCGATCCTCCACTACGACAATGTTAGTTTCTACTCTCAAAAAGGGTGTGGTATCCATATCATACATGTAACCGGCAGCACCAGTAATCAAGATATTTTGAGCCATGATGTTATTTAGTCTTAAAAGTACTAAGCAGCCGAATTGGATATGAGTATGAATGTGTTTTTTACTACTGAATGAGAGGCTTGCAACTACATACTTATACTTCGACTTCATATTGCTCAGAATAGTTTCTATGCCTTTACGCAGAGGCATTTTCTACTTGCCCTTTGGCTATGTGTATGCGTACGTTAAGGGGCGACGGTGTCTGACCAATCAAGCTTGTGGAGCCACCCTAGCACTGACCGGAAACCCGCGCGAATCCATATGTTAGGATTTGTAATCACCAGCAAGAGGCATCTCTCTGTAACTGGCCACCAATCTTTCCCAATCGCATGCATCTTGTTAGAACATGATACGACATGGAACCCCGCGGAGACCAGATCGAGGAACGGCCAAAAGGTCGTTTGGCGATTACTCGTCGTTCGGTGAATACAAATCTGACACCCTGATTTATTTTGAGTCTAAGCTGACGATAGATGCAACAGTGTGATCAATGTCGTGCCCGAAAGGTTGCGTGCCTCTACTCGCTGCTCAAAAGAACCGTGATGCTGACGGAGGATTCATTGAGTAGGTCGGTTGCGATAGGGGGTCGCCATGTTCAAATTGCAGCTCAGCTAGGCTTAACTGCACCCATAGTGCTGTAGCATCCAGTACCTCAACCCCAAAACATCGGGTGTTGATATCAGCTCAATAGTATGTCAATCCTACACGACTATCTTTCATATATGCTCATGACAATTTACGCAGCGAGAAGAAAATTGATGAGATAGCAAAGGGCATCGATAATATCAAGCTATTTCTTCAGGGGCTTCAGGTAACCCCGGAAGTGAAGCAGTCTGGAGTTAGCGCTCTAAGATCAATAGACTCAACCCAGCCTCTAATAGAACATCAAACCATCTACGTGCCCAGCAACAATTCTTCATGGGACCATCCAATTCACATTGTCGACTTTGTGAAAGCAGTTGTGGAAGACAAGGGCTTGATAGAAGAAGGGAATGAGCTGAGCGGGGTTCTATCATCGCTGAAAAAGTTGGTGCATGCTCTGGAAGATCCCACGGTGGTTCAAGACTCGTCACTTTCGGGAGCAAAGGTTGGAGGATATTCGGGTAGTCCATCGATGCCTCCATTGGAGGCTGTCGTGTCTGTGCTTCGGTGGGCTAAGGGTTGGTTGCTTGCCAAAAGTCAGTGTCATGATTTTGCTAATAGATGTGCTAGATCATCAAGATTACACTAGGATGGTCTGGGTTTCTCAGATACTTCCCCTTGAGAAGTTCGAAGAGATTTGCCGAAAGGTATACTTCGCAGTTGACGATTACAGTGAAGTGGAACTCGTCATAGCTAATGGGTATTTGTCTTACATATTTGCTGAATATGTCATCGTGTCTGGACCCCAAGACTATCGAGAATATTGTAGGCTATGTCAAGAGAACCTTCGCAGTGCTCTTTTGCGACTCCCGCTTCTCTTGCCAGCGACGATGGAAGTAATTGCTGCTTTGACACTCGGGGTATGTATCTGCTCTCACTATCCAGTTACTCTCACTGACGCTTGAGCAGGCATTCAATGCAATTGAAAATTCTAAAGCTGCAATAGCTTGGACATACATATCAGCTGCTTCGGATCTCTGCCAACGGTTAGGGTACCACCGTCTTCCCACAAGAGAAACGGATCCATCTATACAAGCTTCCCGGGAACGTTTATTTTGGAATGTTTATAAATTTGAAAGAGGGCTTTCGCTTCGATACGGTCGATCATCTAATATTCGTGATTCCGAAATCACGCTGCCGACTGATGAGAACGAGTTACGAGCCACTAAAGTGGCGCGAGTTCAAGGGAAGGTGTATGACGAGCTTTATAGCCCAAACGGTTTATCTCGCCCCGATGTCGAAAGAGGGCGCATAGCAGAAGGTCTCGCCGCAGAGATGCGGGAGCTTATCAACATGGCGCGTAATGAGATTCTCGTACGTCTCCAGCGTCTTCACTCGTCTCAAGTTTACTGAATAACGGGTGTAGGATATCACTAATCGCCCAAGCGGCACTGAGTCAGATCCGATGCGGATTGTTTACTTACAATGCAATGTTGTCTGTCAATCTTCATTGCTCGCGTTGATACTGCGCGCAATCCCTGCAACACAAGACGCCTTTGGTAGCGCATCAAACGAATGTATTGCAGTAGCTCGCTCAACCTTCGACCACCATCACGCATGTATGACGGCTGTAAGTAACTGCAAGACCGATCCTTTCATGATTACAAGGTATATCAACTGGTGAGTCAGCTAATTTCCTCAATTTCCTGATATTGAACTGCATAGCTTAATGGTTCGATTCAACAGGGCTATTCTGCACACTCCTTTCGTGTCGTTTAGCATTCTATTTACTCGCGCGGTCCAGCTTTCGGACTTCGCCGACTTAGTCCGGCTGGATCGCTTCGCGAATTCATTGAAGCCTGAAAACCCCCCGGAATCAATCACACATCCGTATCAGTTATATGAGCTTCTCTGTAAGGCTGCTAGACTCTACATTGAGTCGAATACATCGTCGTCCACAGAGGTGAGCCTGGCCAACACTCTGTCGGTTCCTTTAGACGAATTCGATTTCGCGTCTTTTGGGGCAGGAGTGGGGATCATTCCGGATGAGATTACTGACACCAATTTTCAATCATCGGCTGGGCTCAGTGATTGGTATTATAATAATCAGCAAATGATGAATTTGCTCGATGAAGATGTCATGTTTTGAGTTGGAAGATTGAAGATTGAAGATTGAAATGTAAGACAATTGGAGGTATTTGGATAACAGAATTATGCAAGCCACTTCCTGCATAAATATAGCCGACAGAGCATTATTCAGCATTTTCTAGGTTCAAGGTTGTCTTCCAAGGAAGAGGTACCTCGGCATGAGTTTACCGGGTTCCCCATGGGGCAATTTACCAACCGTCTCTCTCCCCAAACAAGTTGAAGCTAAAGCTACAAACAAGCAACTGCGTCTCAGCAGTCGTCTCCAAAAGTCTTCTTTTTTATTTTTTTTTTATTTCTGATATTCTGAATACATATTATTTTTCATAATCATACCTCAGGTCCCTGCCTATTCCATCAACTCTGTGTCCTACCAGCGCGTCTTGGCTGTAGTGTTTAAAGGGTTCAGTTGGGAACCTCGGAATTTAAAATCCTGCCCTCTAACAAAGGCACTATGCGGGGCATCCAGGTCAGCGAATATGTCAAGGTAAGAAGATGCCAATAGTGAACTTTAATAATGAAGTTGAAAACAATAAAGAGCTCACTCTAACTTAATTCCTAAACTAATTCGATAATCAGGGGCCAAAAGAGCTTAAGGTGACGGATCTCCCCGAGCCGACCCCTAAGCCGAACCAATATCTCATCGAGGTCCACGCCGCGGCCACCAATTTCTTCGATATCCTGCAAATCCAGGGCAAATATCAAAACCAGCCTCGTATGTCACACTGTGCACACTATGCATGTGCCGATCATGTCCCTTAGTACTTACTAACGCACCACCACCAGCCTTCCCCTGGGTCGCGGGCGCCGAGTTCTCCGGCATCGTCGTCGCAACCCCGCCGTCCGCCAGCAACCCCAAGTTTCCGGTCGGCAGCCGCGTCTTCGGCGCCGGCCAAGGCGCCTACGCGACGCGCGTGTGCGCCGCCGAGACGGAGCTGCTCCCCGTGCCCGACGGCTGGTCCTTCGCCGACGCGGCCGGGCTCTTCGTCACGGCGCCGACCAGCTACGGCGCGCTGGTGCTGCGCGCGGGCGTCAAGGCCGGCGACTGGGTCCTGGTGCACGCGGCCGCGGGCGGCGTCGGGCTCGCCGCCGTGCAAGTCGCCAAGGCCTTCGGCGCGACCGTGATCGCGACGGCCGGCTCCCCGCGCAAGCTAGACGTTGCCAAGCAGTTCGGCGCCGATCATGTGATCGATTACAGAGACGCCACGTGGCCCGACCAGGTGAAGAAGCTGACGCCGAGGGGGAGGGGCGTCGATATCGTGTATGACCCCGTCGGCATGGTGGATAAGAGCACCAAGTGCATCGCGTGGAATGGCAGGATCTTGGTCGTCGGGTTCGCGGCGGGCGCGATCGAGAAGGTGGCTATGAATAAAGTGTTGCTGAAGAATATTAGTCTTGTCGGGATACACTGGGGCGCGTATGCTAGGTTTGAGAGGGAGACGGTACCGGTGGTGTGGGAGGGCATTGGGAAGTTGATTGCGCAAGGCAAGTTTAAGGGGACGGTGTTTGCAGATAAGGAGTTTGTCGGGTTGGAAAGTATTTCTGATGCGTTGTTGGCGCTTGGCGGGAGGGAGAGTTGGGGCAAGGTTGTGGTTAAGATTCCGCAGGTAGGCGAGAGTAAGTTGTGATATTAACGCCAGAATTGATCTTTCTTGTCACTTTGGAGTCTTGGACAACTAGATATGCGTGATCTGGTGGTTGACGGCGATGCATTAAATAAGATCTCCGTTTCAACATCATGAAAACTTGAATTATTCTATTTTCATTCAGGCGTAATTCTTTAAATCCAACTCACTTCTATATTGAGTTGCTTGAGTCCATCCTTCTTGTTGAGCCATGCCTTATCAGACAGTTTCCGTCAGGAACGCATGGTCATCGTATCCCATATACTTTATCTGGATTTGCATACTCTCCAGTACCCTCTGTTTCATCTCCGGTACCGTCTTAACGATATCCATACCTGCGAAAGCTCCATGCGTACTGCTAAAATCGTATTTCTTTAGTATACCCCACATTCTCTCCAGTTCACTCGGACGCAGTGGGATCATGTTCGGAATACTCCACATAAACGCGTAGCTGGTCATCCCTTTGGGTCGGGTTCGCGCAACACCCAGAGCGTCGGTGTCCCAGCTTCCCAGTCCTGACGGGGTCGTAACCAGGGTATCGGCAATGAGGAGATGTCCATCATAGAGCGACACAAACGAGCCCGGGAAATGGCCTCCAAGTTTTAACACCTTGAATCCAGAGGGCTGGCCATCGATCGGCAGATCGAGTTCTGTCTCTTCCACAAAGACCTGGTGCCCTGAGCTCTGCGTCGTCCACTGTTTGTCCTCTTTCGCCAAGAAGACGGGGCAATTAAAGGCGCGTGCCCATTCGACGTGCGTGGTGTAATAGTGGGGATGCGAAATGACGATGGCCTTCAAACCTCCTAGCTCCTTGATTTTAGCTATGGTCTCGTCGTCGAGCAGCGTGATGCAGTCCCAGAGCACATTGCCTTTGGGCGTCTGGATGAAGATGGCACGCTGCCCGATGCCCACTTTGGGCTCTGTGACAATCGATATGAACCTGCTGTCGCCTTTGAACGGCGTCCACGTGTTTCTGGCACGCGAACGGATCTCGTCGAGCGTGGTGAAGGCTTGACCGGTTTGTAGTGTGAATTGACGCGGGTCGTCACATATGAAGCATGTTTTCAGCTGCTGTCTGTCCGAAGTAGGAAATTGAGTCCCACACGCTGTGCATACAAGCCATGATCCTGTCCTCTTGGGGTCATATGCTTCCTCGCCGGAGGCCATGTTCGATCGAATTATGTAATCTTCTAAATACTAGTATGTTTGGAACTCTCGATAGTTTCTTTCAAGTTAATATAATTATTCAATGTGTGCGACTTAACTCTGGACTTGGTATCTAATACAATTTTCTAGCTCGACTGGGGAAGTATCTTGTTACGCTCGATCCAATGGAATGGATTAGAGAGGGTGTAATACGGCACTCCCAGACCCTTCTTACCTGTAATATTTATAAGAAAAAAAAACCGTGGGCGTTACAAACATCGTCATACCAACGATAGCTTCGTGGGGTGCATACGCATAAATGGGGGAGACGTCGGAAGGCCGGAAAAGTGGGGGATGGGAGAAATGGTAACGGGAATCCGACCACAGTAATTACAGTGTGAAGCTGAACGGGTGAACGGTGAGTGAAAGACGGGATATCATGTGACCTGGAGATCTAGAGGGGTATTAAAGGCATTGAGGCGTTGAATTAGTAACTCCTAAACGTGACACGCTTAGATACGACTTTATCACTTTATCACTTATCTATGAGGAACCCCAAACTCAGCTCTTGAGGCAATTACTACTAGACCGAGGGAACTACTAGGAATACACTTGCCATTCCGCTAAATGTGCTACGGATGACTTCCATGGCTTCCATACTCCAAGTGCGGAAGTTGTAGCCGGTTATCAACGGTGAAAGAAGGTGAGCTACAGAATAAATGCGGGGATGGAGAATTGGGTTCTCCATCCAAAGCCGTACACGACATAATAGAGATGACCTTATCTGTTGGTACATAGTACCGACTTCCTGCATTCTAGATAAATACTAGGTACCTTGGCCCAACTCCTGGTCTTACTAACCTATCCCTCCCTTTAACTTTCACCTCATAAGCTTTCTCTATGCTACTCTGCGTCATTTCGACGTTACATTCCGAATTGCTCAGTCCAACTAACATCAACACACTACAACCTTGAGAATGGTTTTCTTTCTTGATTATATCCAACATAAAAAGGACTGGTAGGTACCTGGTTTCCGATTCCATCCACATCTTATTGCACTCCTATTCCGGAAACTAAACTGAAGCAGCAAGTTCAAGCAAGATGAACGTGCGGCGAGGCTTCGGGCCTTGACCAAATATCAGAGCCCATTCACAACACAAGAACGGGAGATAATAGACAAGCCCATCGAGGAACTTGTCGAAGGTGTACAAAATGGCACAATCCAGCCAATAGACCTACTAAATACTTATGGCAAAGTTGCCGTCAAGGCACATGAAAAGACAAATTGCCTCACCGAGATCATGATAAAAGAGGCCGAAGGTTGGATCGAAGATGGCTCTATCAACTTCAAGGGCCCCTTAGCCGGTATTCCAGTGAGCTTGAAGGATACTATCAATGTTGGTGGCTTCGACTCCACTGTCGGCTATAGTAGCTTTGTTGGCAATAAGCCAGCGCAAGACGGAGGTCACGTCAAACTTCTCAAGGATGCCGGTGCTGTCCCCTATGTCAAGACCAACATGCCCACAACTCTTCTCAGTTTCGAGTCTACGAATGATGTCTGGGGACGATGCACGAACCCGCATAACAACAAATACTCGCCAGGAGGCTCGACCGGTGGTGAAGCAGCTCTTCTAGCACTAGGTGGAAGAATTGGTATCGGAAGTGATGTCGCCGGAAGTGTCCGAGCCCCCGCACATTTCTCCGGTATCTACAGTCTGCGATGCTCCACTGGGCGATGGCCGAAAGCGGGGTTTGCAACTAGCATGCCCGGACAAGAAGGTGTACCCAGCGTATACAGCCCCATGACCAGGACATTAAACGACTTGACATACTTCACACGCTCCCTTGTCAGCATGAAGCCTTGGACGTACGACCACTCTGTCCACCCTCTTCCTTGGAGACCCGAAATTGAAGAGGAGTACGCAACGAAGAGCAAATTCCGTGTAGGTGTGATGAGGACAGACGGTGTGGTCGATCCGGCCCCTGCATGTGTGCGAGCTCTAGAAATGACGGAAGCTGCATTGAAAGAAGCCGGCCATGAGATTGTCGAGATCGACCCACCGTCGCCTTATGAAGCGCTGAAGCTAGGTGCGCTCCTATTGAACGCCGATGGTTGCCAAATGTTCAAGTCATTTTTCCGATGGGGGGAATGGAATGATCCAGGCGCTGACCAGATGGACTTCTTCATGAGACTTCCGCGGCCCGTCAAGTACTTCTACTATCTGTGGGTCAAATATGTCCGAAGAGATGAAATATGGGCTGGCCTCGTCAAGGATTTCCACGCAAAGAGTGCCTTTGAGCAATGGAAGCTAGTATCTCAGCGAGAGGCCTATAGAGCCAAGTGGTTTGATTGGTGGAATGAGACTGATGTTGACTTTTTACTTACACCTCCAAATGCGACACCGGCTGTTCCCCACGATGGTATGAAGGAAGCTGTCAGCAGCTGTGGCTACACATTCCTTTTCAACATCGTAAGTAATTACCTCGGTTATAACTGCATTTAAATACTAAACAGTTTAGATCGATTACACCTGTGGTATTCTCCCAGTAACACACGTCGACAAGGAACTCGATAAGCTGCCGTCTACTTTCAACATCAAGAAGCTGAACGGTGTTGCCCAAGGTGCATACAAGCTGTATGACGCAGAGGCTATGCACGGATTACCAGTTGCGGTCCAGATCGTCGGAAGGAGGTTAGAAGAGGAGAAGGTACTTGCTATTATGAAGAGAGTCGAAGATGCGCTAGGCGATGACAAGTATGAGCTACTCGACATTGATTGATCTTTTTAGACTGCGGGACCGAGTCTATTTGATTGAACATCATGTAAGATACCCTGTCTATAGCAGGTTCGAAGATGCCTATTGTTAGAGGAAAATCAAAACAAAAAGGAATCAATTCATCGCTTCTTCCAGAATACTGCAATTTGTGCTACTGCGGTAAGGGGGTCTAAAGGGAGAAAGAGGAGCCTCCGATCTCGGCTGACCGGTCGGGCGGTACCACATCGATCGGTACGGAGCGGCTTTGTAGGTACTACTTATAAGTCTCATACCTGTGTAAGGTTAGTCGAGCAAACCTTGGAACTCAGCCAGTCTCATTATTTTCTGTCATTCCAGAAGAATAATATGAGATATTCGTTACTATCATCTGGTACATTGAGAATTTGAATACCACATTTGAAAACACCGCAAAAATGACCGAAAAGAAGGATCTTTGGTCTTCCGAGGTGAGTAAAGGGCGTGTTTACTATACATCGACCTTCATTTCTACATAGACGAATTTATTCCTTTTTCATAAGGTTCAAATAAGATGATGGCAACACAATTAAAAATTTTGAAGGCGTACCAAAACTCGGCCTCATTCGTGCCGAAACTAGCCACGAAGATCGTGCAATGGCTCGACCCGCAGAAGGACGACATCATCTTGGATATCGGCTGCGGTGGTACGTCTCTCCTTCCCTTCCCTAAACCCTCATATATCCGCACAACTCATATCACCGACAGATGGCATACTAAACATCCAAATCTCCGAGATCCTCGCCCAAGGCAGCGGCTCCATCCACGGCACAGACTCCTCCCCAGCCATGATCGCCGCGGCCCAACAAGCTGCCGCCAATTCCACCAACTCCTCCAGCGCCTCCAAATGCACCTTCGAAGTCGCCGACGCGCTCAAGCTCGCCCAATTCCCACACCTGCAATCCGGCCACTTCACCAAGCTCTTCTCCAACGCAGCGCTCCACTGGGTCCTCGGCGCCGCGAAGTCCGCCCCAGCGGCACAAACCGGCTTCTTCGCCGCGGCGCGGGCCGCGCTGGCGCCGGGCGGCATCTTCGCCTTCGAGATGGGCGGCCTGGGAAACGTCGCCGAGATCCGGTCTGCGCTGCTGTCTGCCGTGGCCAGGTACGCGCCGGGGGGCTTGCCGACGGCGGTTGCGGCGGACCCGTGGTTCTTCCCCGATGAAGCCTGGGTTACCAAAGTCATGGAGGAAGAGGTAGGTGGTTGGAAGGTCGAGCGCGCGGAGCGCGAGTACCGACCCACTGTTGCGGATGAGGGAGGCGTTGAGGGTTGGGTGCGATTATTTGGCGCGCCGTTTTTCGAGGCTGTCCCTGAGGAGCAGAGGGAAAAGTGTGTGAAGGAGGCGGTTGATGTGCTGGAGGTTGTGTGCCGAAACCCGAATGGGGGTTTCCACTTGGGATATGTGAGATTAAGGGTTCTAGCGAAGAAGTTGTGAGGGGACACGAGGAAGGCGAGAATTGAATAACTGGCTTTGTAGTGCATTGGATCTGGTAGCACTCAGCCTGAGAGGCTCTATGAAACCAGCCAATGATCTAGAATAGCGTGAATTTTTATTCTATCTGCCTAATATAGACATAATTATGATTATCACTAGACAGCAATCTTGCTTGATAGCTAGAATAAGAGTCCTTCGATAACACGATGCATAACATATGGTCCCTACATCGCGGGCCTCAATTTTTGTTTTAAGACCAGCTCAGGGTCCACTCTTCGCTCCAAGCGCCTTTTGGCGTAAATGAATCGAGACCAGTAATCGTCAAGACATTACTCGAAGTCGCCAGGTTCCACGCGCTGCTATGGACCTCCTGGCCGTTCAACTGTACCTTAGAAATAGGACCTTGAGTTCCTAGAATCGTCACATTGGCCAGTGTATTCGGGTCTGGGTAATTACCACTTGGGCTGGCCCTCAATGTCGAATTTGTAACGACAAACTAGGAAAAGAATTAGTACTAAATATAATGGGGATTGGTAGTAATAAACATACCTCAATCCACGATGTGGCATTTGGTACGAGGCTCTCGCCATCATCAAGGTAAAGCCCGCCGACAGATTCACCAGTGGCATCTAAGGCAACGATGAGACCCCATGGACTCTCTCTGACAGCCGTGGTAGTGAGAGCTGGCTGCTGCGTCGGGATCACTTTTCCACCTCGTATGTAGACCGGGATATGACCTAAAGGCGCGTCGATAGTGACATTCTGTCCAGCCGAGACCCCAGTAATGACGGTCTTATTATACCAATCATACCAGATTGTGCCAGACCCTACACCTGGGAAGACACCGTCAACAGTTGTAGCGCCCTGTACCAAGCAAGGTGTAACTAGGATTGAATCGCCGAGAAGAAATTGCCTATCAGCATTAGCTAGCCATGGCTCATCGGGGAATTCCCAGGCCAAAGCGCGCATAGTAGTCGAGCCGGTGGAGTGGCTGAGATAGAAAGTTGTATAAATGTAAGGGAGTAGCGTATAGCGGATCTTCATCGCGGCCTTTGCGGCGTCCGCTACGGCAGCCCAGACGTAGGGTTCCTGACTAGCTGCTCCTAGGGTGTTGTGGTTCCGATAGAATGGGAAAAACGCCGAAATCTGCATCCAGCGTGAGCAGAGCTCCATATCGGCATTACCGGCAAACCCGCAGGTGTCAACACCAAACATGGGGATGCCGAAAAGCGAGAATGACAGAGCTTGTGGGATGGAGAAGAACATGTACGACCAGAGAGAGTAGTTGTCACCCCTATCGCTAAAGTTAATTTATTTCAAACCACAATATTAAACAACTTCAACTTACCCCCAGTGACCTGCCCATTTCCCAGATCCAGCGAACTGAGATCTTCCTATGATAAAAGGTCGCTTCGTGGGGAACACCCCTAGAAGAGCGTGGTATGTAGCGTTTAGGATTTGATGTCCGAATAAGTTGTGGACATCGTATTCTAGAATGCCTCCATGGTGAGTCGCATTAGGACTGACAGCATGGACGGCAAGGTCGCCATTATAGTTGTTGACGGCATACGGTGGCCAATTGATGTTGCGAACACCTGGCGTTGGGGTGCTTCGAACATATGACACCGTAGTAGAAGATGGAACCGCCGTAGCTGCTAGAGAACTTAAAACTGCAGATGCAGACGTGGCTTCTGTCGCGTTGGTCAAGTTAAAACCTTCCGGATACTGAGCCACCTCGTTTCCAGGTTCTCCAGGAAGTTGGAATGGAGGATGGGCAGGATTGAGGTCCAGCACGTTGCTACCGCAGCTGCCCACGCAGAAAGACGATACTTCTGACATATCAATCCAGATGCCATCGAAATCGATCTTGTAGTGATATCCTAGAATCTCACGAGCCCACCATCGGTTCGCTCCGGTATCGTTGAACAGGGCGCCGATCCAGTCAGGGAAAACTGAGTAGGCATGTTAGCGTAGACGTGAAGAGGCAGGAACATGGCATACCGGTGTAACCGGGCCAAACTGCCCCGACGTAGATAGACCCATTTGGATTGAGCAAGAATGCGTCTTGTTCAATACCGCGATCGAATGGGGGGTATGCGTCGCTGGCATTAGTGGGGTCTGGAGCGTATATAGCAGAGTCGATTATAGGTACGTAATGCATATTTTGCTCATGGATGCGTTGCAGGAATTTAGCTCCTTCCGCATATCCAAACCGGTTTTCATCATTTTCAAAGTCTCTATATGCATTCATGTAATCGATGTCGGCTATTGAATTGTTAATAAGCGATGAACAAAACTGCCGGCTAGTAAAAAGAAAAATATGAGGAGTGACTTACTCCAGATCGTTTCGAGGGGGATCTCGAACTTGGCAAAATTGTCAATGACGCCCTCAACTTCAGACCAGTTATTATAGCCCCATCTGCACTGATGGTAGCCAAAGGTCCAATATTGTTGCATTGCCGGGAGACCTATGGCGCTCTTTTGGTATGCCTTGGTCACGCTATCTTGAGTTGGTCCTTCATAAAAGTAAAGATCAATATTGCCACCGAGGGCTCTCCAAGTGATATTAGATTCTCGAAGTAAGACTTCTTGAGTGTGAGCGTTGCGTTGGAAGACACCATGAGTGTACGACTTATACTGAGTCGAGGTGTCTGTGGCATTTGAAACATACTTCAACCCTTGAGTGTTCTCATCGACTTCAAAGTAGCGAGTATCAAGATAGATGGGATGGTTTCCATAGATATTTGCATCTATGATATCACCCACATCCGCTGCAAAGAAGGTCCCTAATTCCGCTTAGTAAGCATGATCATGAAGGCAAATAAGGTACCATACTTGTGAGATTATTTCCAAGTCTGAAGCCGTGAATAACCTCGCCAAGGCCGTACAGGTTGTATTTCTCGGGTAGTGATGAACCAAATTCGATGAATTGATTCTCGTACACCAACTCAGACCCTGTCGTGTTGAACAAGACATCGCCAGTGCTCTTTCTACTAACTTGGAATGAGAAGGTAGGCTCATTGACCCAAGTGAAGAGAAGATCGCTATGTTCGATGTAGCTGTCGGGATTTCCCTCAACTTTGGGCTTCGGAATCAACTCTTCGGGGAGAATGAACCAGGTATAATTCTCGGGACCGACATAGCGGGGCAATATCTCGACGTGCAGTCGATCTACGGCTTGGAATTCGACAAGAAGGCTTAGGGCCTCAATATCAGTACCATAAACATTGCAAGCTTCGCCGGCTAGATCAAGATCCGCAAGGAAGCCATTGGTAGTGTTCTTCACATTCGAAGCTTTGTAACCTGGACAAACAGTTTGGGGGTTGACAGCTTTGGAGTCGTAGATATTAGGAATGATATTTTGACCAACGTCTGCATTTGGTGGGACGGTGTATGTTTCTTTAATGGCAGTTTCTGTGTATGTTGCTGTCTGCTCTCCTGGAGTTAGAGTGAAAAGAGCGAGTAGAGTTGCTAGGAGCAACATAGTATGTCGAATCATCGTGACTCGACTTAACTGACCGGAACACCAAAATGAAGTGACAACGAAGGAAGAGACGAGACTTGAAATAAGAAGCAGACGAGAGGCTATGCCCAATCCTCCATACCAGATTTCGAGCTTAACGAAATACGCAGTGAAAAAAGAAACAAGTCTAGGCAAATGAAAACGCAAATGCAAATGCAAATCGGCGATTTGCTCGGCGTTGATACATGAGCTACTACCCTGAACCGGCAGGCGCCGCTGACTTAGAGAGCAGAATATATCCATTGTTCTTGACCTCAAAGGATTATACTTCTTAGATTGGTGGAACTATCCAGGTATTCGGTAGAGCCTTACAGGTTACATGTGACCTCGGTAGATCTTGAGCTCTACATCAGATCCCATGTACCTTCGAGTTAAGACAGCGGAAGGAGGCTGGTTGGGTAATGCTATCAATGTTAGGTAAGGGCGATGGATCATATCATGGATGGATACTCTATGCTGTAATAGAGTTATGCTCAAAGAGGACAAAAAACCATAACTCAATGGCGGTCACGAGAAGCCCCTTCCCCAAGCTATGACGACGAGACTACCTATTCGTTGGCGTTGCAGTTGCTCGAGCCGGGCCTTCTCGTCGAAAGAGCTAAGTGAAAGAAAGAACTACCCTTAGCTGTGGAGATAATATGGGACAAATGGGACGACTAAAGAAAAAAAAACAAACCAACTCCAGTCCCCGCACTCCAATGCAACGCAAATCATACCTTATATGATATTGGCATGCTGCTTGTCGGGTTTATTCTGCGGAGAGGCGGAGACGGAAGCGGAGTTCCCGACGCGTTGCCAGCGTTGAAGGTCCGACTCCTTTATGTTTTCTAACTGCATACCCCGCGCCATCGCGTTTTATATGTATTAATAAAGTATATGTAACTAAAACAAAACAATTACTAATATTATTTGCCCCACACAAGCTTTAGCTTAGCTAAGCTGTCGCATCTCAATTCGAGGTTCATATCTTCCATCTTCCATCTTCTATTCGTCATGGCGGTCATGTAAAGATTTACCAAAATACCTAGTCAACCTTGACACTCCCATCACGACCCTTCCCTGCATAAGGGACAATTTATAAAACCATTTACAACAAGTCATCCATCAACCGCATTAACAGACAGAACGCAACATCCGCCCACCATGGCGACCGCGGCGGCGCCGCCGCCCTCCGAGCTAGCGAAGCAGATCCTCGAGCACAGAGCGCCCAGCTACAGCTTCAGCTTCACCCCGTTCCTGCGGTCGAACTACGGCCACGGCTTCCCGCCCAACCGTCCGGTATGCAAAGCCTTCAACGCGGGGCACTGTCCGCTGGGCACGTCATGCGCGGACCGACACGTCACACAGAACGCGGCGAGTAGCACCAACGCCAGCTATAACTCACTGGTATGCAAGCACTGGCTGCGTGCGCTGTGCAAGAAGGGCGAGACGTGCGAGTTCCTCCACGAGTACAACTTGCGCAAGATGCCGGAGTGCAACTTCTTCGTCCGCAACGGGTACTGCTCTAACGGGGACGAGTGCCTGTACTTGCACATCGACCCCCAGTCTAAGCTACCCCCCTGCCCGCACTACGACCGCGGCTTCTGCCCCCTGGGCCCGAACTGCAGCAAGAAACATGTGAGGCGGAAGCTCTGCGGGTACTATCTAGCGGGCTTCTGCCCCGACGGCCCGAATTGCAAGGAGGGCGCGCATCCGAGGTGGGATAAGAATCTGGAGAAGCCGATTGCGAAGGCGGACGTGGTTCCCGAGGAGCCTGTTCGAAGAGAGGACGGCTTTATGGACGACGGCCAACAAGGAGAATATGGTGGGAGGAGAGAACATGGCGGTAGAGGAGGCCGAGGTGATCGGTATGGTGGTGGAAGAGGTAGGGGATGGCGAGGAAGAGGCGATAGGAAGTTTGGACGCGGAAGGGGTCATCATCGAGATACGTAAGGAACGTTTTCTCAACATCCGTACACTGATACGATGTAAACCCCGATCGGCGCCTAAACCCAAAATGTGGAAGCAAGAGAAACGGAGCGCATCCACGCTTTTCTACGTCTGCATACGCTTTTGCTCACGGAAACACATTTGCATGGAACACCGATCAGAATACGAGTAGAGCACATGCAATGCTTAGTTGCTAGCATCTACAGACCCGAGCATGCCAACCAACAACACTATATGCACGAAGAACAAACCCCTACCTAAAAAAAGGTCGCTACGGTCTCCTACGGCATTAAGACTCCAGCTCTAGGAAGTCCATGGTTTTTCGATAGGATTGGAGGGGTCGGAAGATACTGGATACCTTCAATACTATTAGATACCACCATAGTCCGAAATCAACAGATTCGCCCAATAAAGCCATAATCATGAAAATTTTCGTAATGTGCAAGTATTCTATTCATGTAATTTAGCCTTACTATCTCCAGCCTATCTCCAGGCATCTCAATGTAAGGCTTCATCCAAATTTGTCCATGCAGTTTGAGATTCCCACCGAAGTCATCAAGTCATATATTCAGGTCTCGTAACCCATTAGGTCAAATAGATCGTCATAATAACGCCTCCCCGATCCAAGCGCAGACCCCCACCTAGGGACCCAGCTTAACCCAATTTCCAGACGTTATGGCCATCGTCGTCTCTGGCCACCGCGATAAATTCGCTGGCACTGGCCTCGCCGTTTTCGCTGCTGCTGCTTCCACTCTTGTCGCTCTTGCTATCGCTTCCGCTAGCATCGCTCTTGAGAATCTCGCCGGCTTCCCAGGAGCTCAACTCATCGACCTTCCTTATCCCCATCATCCACGCGACCAAGCCCCGAGGAGCCCATCGCCCGACGAAGCCGTATAGACCAGCTCCTAAACCAACGCGTACCACGTCGCTGAGCTCTGACCCATCGATGACGTCGAACACGGCGTTGTGGAGCTCCCTCAGAGAGCTACCGCGTAGGCCCCTGATACGACCCGCCGAGATGGCTGACAAGGATTGGGACATATAGTTGCGGCCGTAGGCGTGTCTGGCGCTTTCGGGCCATTGCAACGGCTCTGCGGGCGGGAGCAAACCAGGGGCGCCGGCAGCTCCGTTCATCCGCACCGGTGTGAAGCCCTGAAAGTCGAAGGTACCAAGCTGGACGTGCGTCACGGGGATAGCAAGGGGACATAGTTCGGCCGTCAGCACTTCTGTGAAGGCGGACAGGGCAGAGCATACGGTAGCTTCGGGGGCGTGGAAGGGTGGGTTGATCGAGGAAATGATGGACGGTGTGAAAACGAGCACCTTGGGCGTTGCGGACTTCTCGCCGGAGGGTGCTATTTTGCTAGTAAGCAGCGGTAGGAATGACTGTATAGTAAGGATAGGATGCAGGAGGTGGGTATTGAATAGGTCGGCAAAGCTCGAAGGAGGGATCGTGGCGATAGGCGAGGTTTGGTAGTTGAGGGAGGGGATCAGAATGACCGCCTTTAATTGTAAGAAATTCGGCTTGGCTCGTGGAACTGCGGCGTGCGATGCTTGTAGGTAGGCGGCAAACTTCTCAATGGACTGGCCGGCGTTGGGAGGCTAGATATAACATGTTAGTAAAAGACAACGAAAGATAAACCTTCGAAAGAGCCACTTCAAGGTTGGTGTACGTACATCTGTTATATCGATACCCAATGGCTTGATGTCCGGTCGCGAGAGGTTTTGGACTGCCAGCTCATCCTCAATTGTATTGCAGACGATAAACACGATGAAACCCCGTCTTTCCAAATCCAACGACAACGACTTGGTAAGTGGTAGTGTCGGTGATCCGGCGATAACCACGACCTCTAGTCTTCCACCATTCCGAGCTCTCTTTGCTCGACGATGCTTGTGCATCCCCTTGGTAATCCGTACCGCCTTATAGGTCGCATATCCAGCGGCTACCACCAATACACCTGTAAGGAACTTGTGGCGGGAAATCCAGTCTCGGAATCGTTCGTACGCAGTGACGGGTATGACCTCGACGGGGGGTGGTCGTCTCGGAAGTGTCGGTCGCGCATAATCGGGTATCCAGGAGGCCGTCGATAATGTGTCTCTGATTTCATCCGCGACTTTGTCTACGGTCTTATCGATATACTCGGCAACATCACCAGAGTATCGTCGGATGTGGTTGGGGATGGACGAGAGCTGTCACATGTCGTTTGTTAGTCTTCTTTATCTACTGGTGGGGATATTATGACACCAGTGTCGGATGGTCGATGATTGAGTAAGAGGGTGGTGCACTTACCAAGTCCAGGAACTGTTGGTCGTCGGCAGACATGACCGAATATCAGCTTGTCGAATGCTTTCTCAAACTTTGGGAATCAGATGTTTTAGTTGACTAGTTAGGGTGGTTGGTGAAAGCCGACGAAAGGTGGACTAGTGGGAAAATCGGTGAAGTGGGATGCCCATGGCATGTGGAAAGGTTTAAAGATAACCTTATCCCTGTGGGGTCGTTATCGATTACCTATCGATTCAAGTTTCCGGGTCTCCCAATGCCACCTGCAGTACTCCAAAAATTCTTACTAATATGCCGAAATTATGCGGGATGATGTAATCGGTTCTACCAACTAGAAACTCCTAAACCCGTCCTAAGACTTAAGTAATCTATCATCCTCATGAGTTTTTTGACTTTATCAAAACTTTCAGGCATCGTCACCTATGCCATGAGTATTTCTCCTCCAAGTGAGCCAAGTAAGGAAAATTCGCCATGGTCTTTTGGTGTATCCTCATTTTTGGTCTTATCGACATGCGCCGTTCCTACTATGAGTGTTTGTGTGCGGCCCCTGTTGCAGACTTTCCTCGATGATGGGAATTTGACACTTGTTTCTATAGGTATCTCGTGGAATCTCATGCCAGCACACATCAAGACCGATTCACTATTTAGATCTCTATTCATATTTGTTTAGTCTCATGAGCTGGCTTTGCACCGCCTTTTTATCGCACTCCTTTGCCGCTCCATGCAGACAAGTTGGATTGGCCTTGCGAGACACTTGATTCTCTTGGCCTATTCTATCACCATCCGTCTCCGAGAAATCATATGCACAATCAACTGATCTAAACATCAGTGATATTGACGGAGTAGACGCAGTGTATATTCTGGACCGTCGAAATTCCCGCTTTGCTCTCGAAGGCAGTTGCCGGGATATTACAAGAATGACAGGCCAGGGCCTACAAATGCGTGAGGGCAAAACCACTAACCTACAATAGTTCCTAACTTCTTTCGTATGGGAACGTTCATTGCACTCTTCACTCTCGTGGCTGTTCCAAAGGGTACGACATGGGACCATATGACTTTCGTAGCGCTAAATGTCCTTGGACAGCTGAACGTTATCATCAGAAAAATGTTGAGCACTGCAGAAACTCTTTGGAAGCTCAATATTGTCGTACAAGAGAAGAATATTGCGAGCCGCATCCAAGTTTACGCGAATCCTATTCGGAAATTTGGCAATGGGAGCTAGGTTGATGAATTAGGTCTCCTGCATGTGGAGGGAACAAATTACAAACGAACCCCGAAGAGAAGCAAACTATATATATATAGGTGATGAATTCAATGGCAAGTCGAATCAAACATGAGAATACTGTCTAAATACGGAATCTGCTAGGTAGGTCAACGTAAATTTACTATCATCTAAACGGAAGTTTGGCAATCGTATGGTGGTCAATAGGTCTATGCCCTGTCCGGTCATTTCTACCCAGCCTGACTCCTCTTTTCGTGCCTCGCTATAATTGACTCTAGATGGGACAGGTCGATTGCCTGGTTTCTGTGTGTTGCTAGCATTCTTGCTAGCTTTATCACACTTTTGATTTGCCTCCCATTTAGTTCACGAGAACTAAGTTGAGCCAATTTGCTCTCACCTTCACCACTGAAATTTGGTTCCTTTCCAATGAAAGTTTTCCATATATTCAGCCGGGAAGTCTCAGAGAGCTCTGGATACTGAATAGTCAAATCGATTCTCGATTCGAAGGCAGGATCAATGCTTTCTACCCTATTCGTCGTCAAGAACATCATGCCTTGAAAATATTCCAGCAAACGTAAAAACACTAAAAACTATCAATGAAACAGTCGGATATCATGTCATCGAAAGCTTACCTGAAACAAGTTGATTCCTGTGTATATTTGAGCCGCCCCGTTTTTCCAGGAATATGTCTGCCTCATCTAGGAGTAACACAGCGTTCCACTCCTGACTGAATGTGAGGGCTCGGCGCAAGTTTTGTTCCACCATAACAGGATCTATACCAAGTTCGCCCGCACTGAGTGGATAGAGTGGGACACGCATTTCATCCGCGACTATATAAGTAGGTACCCACGTCAGCGGAAAGTTCTTTAAAAGGTTTCGATTGCGTTGAACTTACTAGATTCGGCGGTCAATGTTTTCCCCACGCCTGGGGGCCCAGAAAGAAGCACTATCACCCCCTTACCTTGACTGTGTCAGCTCGGGAAATACCATGGGGTAAGAATTGATGTCCCAGCAAACCTTTTCCAGATACCATATCATCGAAGTCGTTTGTTTGTCCCAGCTTGGTTCTCGTGGATTGAATGAGAAGATCTTTTTCCATTTGATCTAGCTCCAAGTGGATGAAGGAGTTGTCCCAGGTAATGTCTATTACATTACTGACAAATAGCTCATCTTTTTTTATATCAGTTATCTTTCACAATATGCCCCCTCTTGGGTAATTACTTACACCACTTTTTATCAGCGAAGGAGTATCCCTTTAGTAAAGGACTGCATAGTATAATCTCCGAATCATTGAAGGCCGATATATCGACACCTTCAACTCTCTGGCGTGTCCCAACCTTTCCATCCCACAAGGCAGCATCTAATATGACTCGGCCAGAAACCTAATATACGTGGATTAGCAAAGAAACTTAAACGGATAATAAAATTCAGCGATATCTTACCCCCGTCCACCGTGGAGGTTGTGGTGGAAATTTGTGAATAGACTTTTCTTTGCCCAAGCCCAAATACTCCCGGTAGTGACACCCAGTGAGGCCAAGGAATTTCTTGCCTCTTTCTAGGGCTTCTACACGGACATCTTCTACATCCGGCTTTCTCAGCAGTGGAATGGCTGTCAATTCTGTGATCGGCCGTGTCCCAGTAAATGGCGAGATACATAGTATCCCCACTTCGTTTTCCAGTGAGAATCCATTCCAAACCTTTTGCTCATACTTTATCACAAAGTTTGAGTTCGAATCTGTCTGCGTCTCGATTACTTTCCCTATGCAGTGGTTCTGTTTCAACATCCACCACACAAACTCGCCAGGCACAAATATTATCCACAGATTACCGTGTTCAATGACCCCGTGATCGTTCGCTTCACTCAAAATCTTCCTATATGGGGCCAACTCCTCTTCCACAATTTTGGTAAAGCCGGAAGTATGGTCTTTTATCAGGCTGTCAGTTGAATTAATTTCTTGACAAAACTTGCCCCAGCGATGGAGTATTGGCCTAAATGGGCTGATCAATGTCAATTCATCCAGTGCAAGTGAGATCCCAGGATATCCTTCTAACGTGGCCTGAAGTATGCTCATCACTTGCGGGCTTCTGACGATTATCGAGTGTATTTTCCAAGGTGATTGGGGGCCCCTTGAAACTTTACGCACAACTAACCCAATGTCGCTAGGTGATTTTGGCGTATCCTTTCCCGGATAGTGTGGTGTATCTTGCCAGTCAATATCTTCAGAGGTTTCCTGCCCATAAAGCTCTTGCACTCGAATGGATCCATAGCCAATAGTATGGAGGTGGTCCATTAGAATCTCGACTCTTGTCTTGTCTAAAGGCAACGGACTATTCGGAGACAGGAGGAAGTTTGGAAGTGAAAAGTCTTCCCCGTTTTCGGGGGAGAAGGGAGGCCTGTTAGTGAGTGATTCGGGCATCCTGAACTGTATATGTACATAGGTACCTAGGTTCTCAGGCCAGCGTAGAAATACAAAAGGAAAAGTAGAATGGGAGGAGCGTTCCTCTTCGTAACTATAATAACTACTCGTAACATTCCACTTATCTAACTAAATATTCTTTTAGGACAAGACGGGCGTTGGGGGCCATAGATTGACGTAGTACTTTGCGATCATGGCCGACAACCGACTGTAACATTGGCGTTGATATAACTTGCCAAATCATCATCACTTGCATATCACTGGCATACTTGGAAGTCTTCGGTCATGTCATGCATATTGTCGTAAGCTGAAAGCTGAGAAGAAAGAGTTACACCATAAGCAGGCTACAGTACAAGTACCCTCTTCTCTTCTACTGCCCATCTGGCGACTTCGCCCTCCCCTCTCTACCTATGTACGCATTTTTCTTCATCAACCGAGCACATCACATAAGATGAACCAAAACCAGCCTTATGATCTCGCTCTCCAGAGAGTTGATTCTTTATTGACTAGTCCACCACCGAATTGGGGATCTGACCTACCTGTTACAAATCCAAAAACCAAACATAAAGAGACCCACCAAGCAAGAAAAACCACAAACCAATCACGGCTAAACCACGGAGAAATGGATGTGTAGGATCTGAAGGATGTGGAACACATCAACACACATCAAACACATCTAGCACATCAACACACATCCAACACATCCAGCACATCACGATGACTTCAACACTCAGGAAGAGAAGGGATATTTCTTATATAAAGCATAGCATACTTCATGTATCTAGTCACTCACTTAGTTCTATAGTTATCAATCTAAGTCTATTCACTACGAGTAGGGAGAGGACTCCAAGCCTCTCTGACGAACACACTTGATTGATTACACTTGACCTCTACCATTACTGTTACCTTAAAATCAAGACCCCCTTATGAAGCTATACTTACTAAGCCTAAGTATAGGTTCGTCACACGGAGTTACTACCCCAAGATTTCCCTAAACAAACAGTACACAGAGCCCTCATAATTGACGGAGACAGAAAATGGAGTCTATCATTCCAAGGGTCGTTCGGGCGGGCCACGACATCCTCGATTATTGAGAGGTGGTCAAGGTCAAGCGAGGGCTTTACGTTAACATCGGACCTAGAACAGTATTCATGGTATAACAACAATGATAAATGGTAGCTACGCCCCGTTTCGGAAAAACGACTATGAAGCTAACCTAATATATAATAGGAGAGTATCTGACGCGATAGTCAATCTTGCGACATCGGTGACTGGCTCACTAAGCAAGTATTTGGGGTTTGATTCTAAGGGGAGATACGAGAGGCGTTCTGATGCAGACTATTCCCGACACAAACAATCCTTGTCCGAGATATCCCGTGCTGACCATCACCAGATGGCTATGGTCAGTGCTTTCCTTGAGCTTCACACCAAACGATGCCTTATGATCTCAGATAAGCTGACTATCCTCGCTAATATGGCACGTTATGAATATCACCTTGATGTGCGGAAACTCGTGGAGGAACAGCCTGGAATCAGCTTTACCGCATCCGTCATAGCACTCGCATTCGCGAATGGGGACATGAGTTTCCTAACAGACCATCCCGAGTTTCGCGGGTTGTCCGGTCAACAGTCCTCGGGGCCATCATGGGTGCCGAATAATCGTTCGATCGAAGATTTCACCACTGCTTCTAGAATAATGCCGGATCATATATTTAGGAGCAAAACTACCAGTCCAGGTAATCCTTGTCTTGTGATGAAAGATGCGCTTTTGGCCCGGGGAGTATTATGGGAAATTGAACTTGTCAAAGATCTCTTACCTCTCCAGAAGGATGTGCGTGAATGCCTCAAACTCTGCCGGGACGAACCAGACATAAGTTATCACGCAGGCCTAGAAGTTTTAAAGGCAACTATAAGACAACTTTTCAAGAATGACAAAGGACAGCTTGCTGGTCTTATTATGACTCTTGCGCGGAGGAAGCGGTGGGAATCCCCTGAAGAGTTTTATTCCACCATGGAAAAGTTACAGAAATGGTACCAGGAACGTGGTGATTGGCCACCTCTCCCCATGCCTGAATGGGGTTGGGGCAATGACCATCCAGACAAAAAGCCTGCTCAAGAATTCAGCGTTACGCCGTGTAATGATGTGACCTCCGCTGAATCCCCAGTACCAATGGGGAGCAAGGAGCTCGAGGCCATTCCAGAGAATTGGGGAGATCCGCTGTTGAGATGGATTTATCTAACTATATCCCAGGGAGCTTCCTTCCCAATGGGCAAGGTCAAGGTACAGGAGGGTACATATGAGTACGCCATCTTTAAACTGAATTATGAGAGATCCGTGAAGGTTCTTGTCCCGGTATCGGAACTCAATTACACATTCAGGGGTTTGTACATGATAAAAGAACACGTCGAGGCCTTTTGGTGTGTGCGTCGAGCAAATTATTCCGTGGTATCTAAAGAAGATACCAATCAAGCAAGAGGGTTGCTTCAAGAGATGAATTGCAAGCTGTTACGATCCGACAACAAGGAGGTATACCCACTTAAAACGCAACACCAAAATGGGTAAACCTCGGATAGCTGGCTACTACAACTATCGCCAGGATAGCTGGCTACTACAGCTATCGCCCGGATAGCTGGCTACTACAGCTACCTTCACAACAAGACAGGGAGGAAGGATATCTATATAATCACAGCATTTTCCATGTATCTAGTCACTCACTTTAGTTCTTTAGTTATCAATCTAAGTCTATTCACTACGAGTAGGGAGAGGACTCCAAGCCTCTCTGACGAACAACACTTGATTGATTACACTTGACCTCTACGATTACTGTTACCTTAAAATCAAGACCCCCTTATGAAGCTATACTTACTAAGCCTAAGTATAGGTTCGTCACACAAGCATTTGGAAATCTCAGACGAGGCTTTAGTTATCGAGCAGCAAACGGATATCCAAGGGTGTTGGTCTCCTGTGCTGTACTCCGATGGTATTCTACGTTGGAATTATCAATCGCGGTCATATCTTTCCACAACCCCCTTGGAGAACTGTAAGTCCTTCGTTAACACTTTACCTATGCCAAAATTCGCATGGCTAAAACGTGTTTCAGTTGCAAAATACTACTTCATTCGTTAGGAAATGTTTTAGTTACACCTTAGGTTTACGGTGTATGGTTGGGAATATGAGCGAAATTATTGTTGAAATGGGTGGTTAAGGGTCTGCTGTCAGGTACTGTACAAGACATGAGGCAGTATTGTGTAGGTATATAAGTCAGGCTTCCCTCTTTACTTGCAAATCAGCTCAGCTAGTCAATCAAGTCACTTGCCTACCTCATATCCCTTATATTATTTCAGTAGTTATTTCAGTGCGTCTCTAGGTTACGTGGTTCGCCGGTATTCTAAAGTAACGTAACTGCAAAGTCATCGATCTCTGTCGAATCCCGCTCGAGGCAATCCACCAACAGAACTTCTATAGGAAAAGATACAAAATGGTGGACAGAGATCTGGTAATGGGCATTCAATATCACAGTAATACTTAGAACTCGCAGGATTGTCATGAGTTGTATCTCAACCTAGAGGCTCGACTACTACGACGTTGCTATGCAAGCTCTCGATTAACCTCAGCCGGGGAACGCGGTATACACCCAAAAAGAAAAACCTCCTTTTCCTATCAACTCCAAGACCAGCCGTCCTGAAAATGGATTCTTAGAGAAATAGGAAATTGAAGAATGTCATGCGTAATCCGAATCGAATGCAAATACCCGCGTGTACCCCGAAGAGGAGAAGCAGTGAAAAGAGGAGCCATTCTGGCGGCTCTTCAATTCGTGTTCCGAAACTCCCATCGAACTCAGTGCGTTCTCATGAGTAGAACTCGCCTCCCTTATGCGACTCTCCCATGTCATTTCCTCCTATTTCCATCCTCTTCTTAGTCGTTGACTTTGTCATAGATCCCTTCAATCGTGGATTGTTTGTAACCAATGAGGCATTGGTTGATCGTTTTCTCGGAGTAGTTAGTGTTGATGAACGTCCATGTACATGTCTCGGGACTGGTATCGTACATTGGTAAGTACGGATAGTCTCTCTTGACCAAGAATCCGAGACGCGCGTGGAGGGCGTAGGCCAAGAGGGGATTGAACTGGCCACTTAATTCGATGGTCTCAACCTCCTTCAAGAGTGCCAGATACTTGGTGAATTCGATTCGTGGGTAAATGTGACACTGACGGTAGCAGTAGCGGATCCCCCTCTCCGTCACATCCACACCTTGGCACGGCATTGCCTTCAACCCGAAATGACGAAGGTTCAGCTTCTTGGGCAAAAGTTCCAAGAGAGCCCAGAAATACCTCCACTCCTCCTGCAAGTGCCAGTCTGTCGTGATGCGCTCTGAGACGCGATAGAAAAATTGACATCGACAGTGGATCTCGAGTTCCTTCACGAACTTGACATTTCGACCTATCCGCTTGGACAAGAACTCAATCCACTCTTCGTAGTGTCCGGAGATGAGGATCTTCCTGTAGAAGATCGCAGACGCCTCCGCGTGGACTGCTTTACAGACACGCAGCAAAGACATGTTTGTGCGGGCTACTCGACGCCAGTACATTTGACCGGGACGAAAGGAGGTGATTCCATGTTTCACTCGGAATGCGAAGAGTTCTTTATAGATCATCTCTCGCGTTTCTGCAGGCAAGCTTAGGAAGCCCCGTCCGGTACGAGGAGGAGTCTCGCACTGCAGTTGACTAGGCAATTGTGTGCCGATGATCTCTTCACTAGTGATAGTGGTTGTTACGGTGCCCGATATATCGACTAGGGGTTGTCGTAGACGATAGGTCAATGTTTCCTGCTGAGCATGTGTTAGAAAAAGGTTTATGAGCAAGAATGGTGATTTGGGACTGTTGAATATGTGGGTAAGGATTGTGCAGGAGAGTACTGATTGATACTAACAACAGCTACGGCCATTATAAAATGCGGCGGTATAGAAAGAGTACCAAGATGGTCTCGAATATGGAGGGTTCAGGTACGGAGGAGAATGGCACCCGAATCGCAAAGGAGAGACTTGGAAATGTACGTAATTTTAAGGATGGCGACAAGTATAAAATATGTACAGTATTTTTCTCCTTTTAAGAAATGGGAGTAAGAGAAGTATGCGTTTGAAGATTTATACGAACCTTGAACAAATATTCTTTTCCTATAGTTGGTTGTTGGAGGATGTGTGGATGTACAGTGTGAAATCTGTGGATAGAAATCTGCGATGAAGACGGTTACTTTTGCAAGAAAGATGCAAATCTAGGTTACGGTAGAATAAGGAAGTGTATTACGCTGAGAACGTAGCAGATAATCCATCTTGATCGAATCCAGCACAGTATGGTCAACCACATTAGGCACATGCCATACCACCCTGCGTTCTGCCACAACATTCAACGACAGGATAGTGCCGAATTTACCTAAGGAAGGTACGTTATTTCTAGCGGAGGGCAGTTGCTATTGCAGAAACGGCCAACCAAGATCCATATATCCATCATTCATCTACTACTAGTACTATATACCATATATCCCAAACGCCAACGCTTTCTCGTCACCTACCGTCGTACAAGTTCCAAAATCACCTCTCAGACGCCCACCAGTATCGAGATGTCCAGCGCGTACCTGGAAGGGAAGGGGGGTCAATAAGACTGTCAGTATCCAGTACTTACGTTAGTAATCAGAATTCATAGCTGAATCAGGGGCTTGAAATTTAGAACTATCGCGATATCTAAACTATCATATAATAATCTATATAACTTCGATCGTTCCAAAAGTCCTCTTACATCGCCAACACCCCAATACTAAAGTCCACGAAACTCACTATATGTGACAAGGGGTGTACTCCAATCTCCGTGTGACACCATACGAGCTGACCTAGAACCGGAATTTTTGGAGGTCATCAAAGAGGCAGAGTTCGCTGTTTATGGATGATACCGCTTACCTAGGAGTAGGTAGGTCGCCGATATGTCGCTTGTGTGCGGCCTTGTAATCGGATCCTAGCGTGGAAAAGAACCTCCACGGCTGCGCCGCTTCTACAAGGTTGGCCGCCCGTTTCTTTTTTATTATATTCTGGATGGCTTCAATATGTACTATAGGGAACTCCGCAAGCTTAACCATCGGCAGCCCCATCGCGAATAGTAAAGCGAGCGTTTCCATAGTCTGCTGATGATGGGGACCCAGATACCTTCTCAATCTTACGTACGCTTGGAGAACTTGGTCTTCCATCTCCGCGACGTCTTTTTCTTCCCACTTTTCCATGATCAGGCCACCCCAGCATCCATATTCCAGGCTTGATCTTACTATTTCTCGTTGAGTAACTGATATAATGGGGTCATCTCCTTTAAGGTTGTCCTTTTGATGGCATTTAAGGACTTGCAACTTCTGTATTGCATCATGTAATCCTTCATCATCATCATTAACCGAAGCTTCGTTTCGCTGAGAAATGATATCTTGGAAGCTAAACAGCTCTTCGACAATACGATGGTAATCGTTAGGGCTGCTTCCGACAGCGTGTTCTTCTGGAGCTTTCTCGGGTGCTTCCTCAGGAGCCTGGGGCGGCTTTCTGGGCTCACTAGGTGGGAAGACTGGAGACATTTTCAGAGGATGGATATGTTCCATTTCTGTTGCGTGGTGATAGTCAGCAAGGATTTCAATATAAACTGAGCATGGGGGAATATGAAGGTATATTCGGGCGAGAATCTATGAATTTATCTTGCTTGATGCTGTAATATATGTACAAATACTACAACGGGAAAATGGGTAGGTATCTTTGTAATTATTTTAAAAAGGGGATTGTTTTTTGTTAATGGGATTGTTTTTTTGTTAATGGGGTTGTTTTGTTCGTGTTAAGTACCATTATATAACCCTAACTACCTAGGTATGTGACAATAGCTGAACTCCAACTCAACCGCATCTCTAGCGACTTGTCGGTCCGACAGCAACCACATTCCATGAGCAAGCAAGCAGAAGTACGGTGAATATGATAGGTTACTCGGTGATTGTTTTCAACGTACCTTTCTCTTTCACCGTTCCGCTGTTCGCGGCGAGTTTCCTCTTATTTTTCTTGGGTTTACGCTTCTTACCATTCCTGCTAGGCCCAGCAGTCTTCCCAGATTTCCCCTCATCATGACAACCTGAGGACTTGTCCGTGCTAGTTGAGCTTTGCTCACAATGACAAGGGGAAGGTTTCAGGACTGCGTTGGCCACTACCCCGTCATTCTTGGGTATGAGAACTTCCCCAGTGCCAACAGCGACTTTTCTTGTAGAACAGCAATCCTTCTTGCCGCTGCCTATAAAGCTGTTATTTCTCGGGCTTTCAGTTGAAGTGGCAGTTGATATATTTGGTATAGCGTTTGATTCCGCAGCATCGCCTTTATCTAAAAGAACCCCTGAGCCTTCGTCTTCGTCGCTTGAAATCTCCCCTGTTTGATGAGAGGAAGAAGTCTCACTAATAATTCTTGTGATATCACTTGGAGAGTCATTATTATCCTCCCTATCTTCTTGGTCGTCCGTGGGGTTCCCAGCAACCGCACTGCTGCTCTCGGAGTCGTCTTGCTCTGGTCTAGCTGGGTCTTGAGGTGTCTATACTACTATAGTCGGTATTTGGCTTGGATCATGAAATCCTCGTCCCGAGATAGTCTCGCTGATCTCCTTTCCCAAGCCTAAATCTTCAAGCTTTCGTACCGGTTCCTCGGTGTTTAGTCGACAACCTAGGAGTAAGCTTTGGACATGCCGCGCGAAATCTTGGATACCTCTTGACTACAAAATATCAAAAGTCAGAACATACCATTTGTAATAGGTGAGTACATCACCATTGGGAAAGCGAGATTGGAAAAGGGAAACAAATAGACTTACTTTTTCAAAAGTCAGAATAGGCGATGCCGACGTCCATATATTATTGCACATCGACCTCGCCGTGTAAGAAACGCCCCCACCCTGTCGATCTCCTATCTCTTCACACAATCCATAGCTAGCTACCATCAAACTGTGGAAAACTTCATCGATAGTAGTCATTCCCGTCATGAGGCCAGGTAGCTTCCCTTGGACCAGTTCCATATTGAATATCTTCGAGAAATCGTGGAGATATCGGTTCAACTCAGGGCGAGTAGATATACTGACGATTGGGTCCCTGACCCTCGGTACATCATAGAAGAAGAATCCCATGGGTTCGATTTGGTTGACTTCGCCATTCATAAGGGTCAGGGATCTCTTCACGACCCATATTCCTAGACCGTGAGCGACAATGATGGCAGCTCTGGGTGAGCGACCCCTATCCCCGTTCATGATAGAACAAAACAAGGGCGACGTAAGGTCTTCCGTAGCGGCGATACCTCCACATAAATCAATCGCAGCTTTATGGATAGCAGGTATCCCATTATGCAAAATGTGTTGGCTGTCAAAAGCGAACACATGAACGTTCACGGAGTCGCCAACTATCTTAGCCTCATTGGCAACCCAGGACTGGAGGATCCGTTGACATTCTGCAGATCGCGATTTTGACCCTAGGCAATACTTGAAACCGTGTACGAGAATGACCCTAATTGCATTGAGTCAGCTATAACCTGAGCTTTCTAAGGCCCTAGAATGGCTGTTGTTGTTTGGTACTAACTCGTGGTCACACGGTCTGGGTGTTTAGACCTGATAAGGTCTCTAAGCGGCTGTGTTTACAATTTGTTAGCACAAATACGAGTGTAACATAGTACTGGCATAGGAAACTTACTTCTGATGGCATACCGTTAGGTATTTGTTGGTGTATGTAAGCTAACATACCAGTATGCGCACATACCAGGTGCGGTCCACTTACCATTTTTGACAAATCCTTAATATCACCACCACCTTCAAAATTTAAT
>MU385992.1:0-65114 GCA_022497145.1 Rostrohypoxylon terebratum
GGATCTCAACACATCTTCCGGGTTTTAGCCGTGATTGGTTGTCTCCTCTTTTACTTGTGGATATCTTCCTCCGTTGTTTTGTTGGTTTGTGACAAGAGATTTCTGACTAGGGGAGTAGATCTCGATCTCTAGGTTGAGTTGCCCTTGGGGCTCCCATGAGCTGAGTATCCAAAAGAGGTCGTGCATTGCTACAATAACAACGCAGTTATCTGTTGTGCACGGAGATCGCCTATTCGTCGGTGATTCCCACAGGTGACCACTGTCTCCTTCAAGTTGTAGTGAGAGCGTGATGCATCTGACTTGAGCTCGGTTGTCGTGAGTTATAAGGTTAAGCTCGGGCAAGTTCCATAGTGTCAATTTGATGTGTTCGAAGTTGGAATCTTCGATGTCATTTTGCCGTTGACGTGTTGGGTTGGCTGGTTGAGCGGAGGAATGGTCCCGTTCATGATGGGCTGAGCGAATCGGGAGGGAGAGTTGGGTTTCTCCAGACAGAGCTGCCGAGGATGGGTTGGTAACGGTAGATGGAGACATTTTGGTCCGTTAGTGACGTTATTGATGAGATTCAGGGGTGGGAAGTAGTACTTATACTTTGGTGTGAGGTTGTTTAAGGAGAGAAAAAAAGAAGAAAAAGAAGAAAAGCTGGGGAGCGCCCAGCCTATTTATTTATGCCTTTACCTTAGGTATTCTCTGTCATCTGAACTTTTCTTCCGCAATCTTCTAATTTACCTAGTAGGTTCTGAGTCTTGGTCGAAGCTTAATTTAAGCCGATTGCGCGGCAGCAAGCTTTCGAATCTTATTTTTGCCACCAGAAAGCTAGAGAGGAAGAGAGGAATAAAGGATGTTGTATTTGAGAGAAACGTCTAAAACCACTTTGGTGGATCGAAGCTATTTAAACCCTATGGAGTGCTGGTAGCACCTTCTTCCTCTATCACCCCATCTCCACCGGTATAACGAGTCCGGTGAGTGAGTAGTGAACTTTTTGACATATATGTCACGGGTAAATGTCAGAGGCTCAAGCTTCGCGAAAAGGTATCCATATAACTAGTGGCCGCCAGAATAGCCACCAAGACGGAGTTAGCTTAATATTCAATGTTTGCTAGGCAAAAGTTGATATGTAGCCAATGGCTTGGGTGGCAACTAGGAACTTGAGATATAAAGTAATTGTCACACATGAGTAAGGACGAGTTCATCAACTACTAGGTAGGTAATGAACTGTTTATCTAAGTATGCCGCGTAAAAGTGCTTGGCAATGGTTCCGGGGCCTCCCTATTCCTCACTCGAGGTTGGGTCATTGGCGTGCTGTTTGCTGTGTGCTGTTCAAAGAAATGTTTACTTACGAGGAAGCTAACACGACGCCGTGAAGGTGTCGATGAGGTTGTCGAGGGCGCGGCGGCACGCCACTTCGGCGATTGACTCTTCCTAAAGAACCAATCTATACTCGAGGTCGGTTCTCAAAAGTTTAGCTGCCTTCTTTGCGGCATTGTAAAACACCAAGCGGGCACGAGCTCGGTTGTATTCCGCCTCGGCCACCTCGAGGGAGGCGGCGGTGGTGTCGGCAGCGTGGGCAGGGGCAGAGGCGGGACCTGGACTGTTCAAGCTTCATTAATAAGCCATTCACCGGGGTTGTAAGCCTGGAATATCGGAGATGTAAGAAAATATAGTGCTCACTTGGTGCTACTACTGCTGCTAGTGTTGTTATACCTAGGTACTGGATGTAGAATAAAAAGGAAGTTTAGTTTCAACTCCTATTAGGCCTGTCGGTGCCTTCCTTTTATTCCACGTTCTCTGTTATTGTTGCTGCTCATGTTGTAATTGTTGTTGTTGTTGTTGTTATTATTGTTGCTGATGATGGTGATGGTGATAGATGATGGCGATAAATGAATGGGAGAGGAAGAAAAAAGAATGGGAAACGGAACGGGGGATTTCTAGAACTAGGTAACCTAAGATTTAAATTTCAACCCTCGCTCGTAGCTACCAATCTGAAGCTTGTCGCTCTTGGATTAAACGTAAGAAAATGTCATTTTTAAACTTACACCCCCTTTTTAAGTTTATGCCCAAGCTCCAAGGGCTATTGCGTTGCGCGATTTCTATTTCAATTGATTTAACACTGCAATTACGTGACACAAGTGTGGTTATGAGGTTGCTTTAGCCGCCTCCTTTTCCGCGGCCTTGGCAGCTTTCTTCGCCGCTATCTGCTTCTCCTTTTCTATTTTTTTCAGCTGATTCTTCGTCAGCTTCACCTCTCCACCTTCACCTTCTGCCTTAGCCGGTCCGTCTTCTACGACGGGAACGACTCTGGGCGCTTTGGGGTTTCCTCCCCACTTCAACGGCCGCACTGACATGAAGTGTTTGACTGTCTCTTCTGTTGCCTTTGCTCTCCTCTCCTGGAACGCGGCAACGTATTCCTGGAGGTACTTAATACATATTGCTTTTAGCTGATAGAAAGTAAGTATTGTAATTTCAAACTATTCTGACAGGGGATTGAATCAACATACCTCTCCAGTGAGCAGTTTGCCTTCTCTGTAGTCTTGTCCAACTTTCGCGAGTTCCTATGTATTTGTTAGAGTTTGAAACGCATCAAGAACTAAATAATCAAATACCTCGTCATCTTCCATGAAAAATTGGAGATATTGATACGACACATCTATGTCAGGATTTCCACCCTTCTCCCTTTGCTCCTCTGCGCTCACTTGTCCTCCGGAGAAGGCGTATTTGTTAATCTTATCCTTGATCTGCTTGGGTGTGTCCTTCATGAAAATTGCGGAGGAGTCAATACTGGCAGACATCTTGGAGCCGGGTCCTTGAAGCGCATCAAGGAAGCGGGAGTGGATGAGGGAAGGCTTGGCATATCTCAGCTTGGCGGCGCAATCTCTAGTTAGCCGGAAATAAGGATCTTGGTCGATAGCACAGGGGATTAAGCATGGGATGCTGGCTGTCTTCGTTTCATCTGCGCCGAATATGTGGGGGAATGTAGTTGCGAATGCCGTTGCGCCCTGTATACTAGTGAAGTGAATCTTGCCAATGTTGGAGCTGGGTAGGTGTCAATTGATGGGTGTCACGTGCGAACAGAAAAGGGGCCAAATACTATATGTTTAGTAGTATAGGGGGGCAACTAACCTTTCGTCAAAGCCAAAGGTAGCTTTCGCTGTATTGTAAGTGACGAGCTTTGCGAACCGGGTAACGTTTCTGTAGAAAGCCCCGCCCATAAATTCGTAATCAGAGAAGATAAATGTCTTCTCCGGATCAAAGCCTATGGCGATGATATCTTGGCAGTTAGTACGTGCATATCCTATGACTTCTTCAACAGTTCTCTTCTCAGAGAAGAGGAACTTTTCGTCTATTGATTCCCCGGGTTAGTTTGTGATTTTCAAGTTAAAGGACACTGAAGCTACGGACCATCTGTCAGCATGATGACTAGTGGTACATCGAAGACATCCTGTAACCACCTATGGTATGTTTAGTCACATTTTCTTATATTAGGAGCTTTTAGGGAAATGTATTATATACTGACTTGCAAAAATCGAAAATTTGGGTATGTCCGATGTGCATGCTGTCACTACTAGGACCACGACCAGTGTATAAGAAGAAGGGTTCGCCCTAGGGATTACTTATTAGATTACAAGCCAACAACAGATTGGCCATATGCATCCCTTAACCATACCTTCTCATATCTATCCAATATTAAACCGAGATCTCTCTCGCTGAAGACGATCTGCCGCCGTAAGAACCGGTGGGGTTTGTGGCCGGTAACTCGCTCGAATCTTTCTAGCATCTCATTGTCGATCAACTTGGTGCCAAATTCCTCCACTAACTTCTTGTAGTCGATCGCTTTGACTTTCCCATCTTCGCCAACTTCTCCGGACACGTTCCAGGGATCCACGGTCTGCTTCGACGGTGCAGGAGCCGCAACATCGGGGTCCGCAGCGGGCGGGACCTGTTTGGCAGGTGCTTCGAGCTCTGAAGCCATATTCGATGGCCTTGAAAATGAATTTGTGGATTGCGCCTCTATCGGCGAATTCGGTGCGAATAGGATTACCTTAAACCGAATCTAGAAGAAACCCGGTAGCTTGGAATGCTTGGAAAGAAAGAAGTCTTCAAAAAGAAGATGACACGGCAAGAAATTATTAGGGTGTCAGGGTGACTCAATGGAGGGGCACTTTCCGAGAGCTTTTTGGAGGGGCAGCAAGTTGGAACTTGGAACAAAGTACGAAGTACATGTGTACTATTTGCAAGGGGCTGTATCTGTGCCAAGACCAAGGTGAGCAAATGTGGTCTAGTCCCGTACAAGCGTAAGGTGAACACTCCTGACGTTCCTGACGCTCTGAATTGTGGAGACCATTCGAGTCTACGGCCCGGAAAAACGAATCATCCTAGTACCCTGAGCTCTAAGAGTCTAAGTTCTAAAGCTATTATTTGACTGTTATTGAGCTTCTTGTCAATTGTCAACAGCCCACAGATCAAGCTTCATATCTCGGAAACCGCAAACACGTATCCATCTTCCACCGCGCGTCATTGCTAAACCTTACTTCGATCATTTTTTATCAATTTCGGCCAAGATGACGTCGACAATCGGTATTCCCATCAAGCTTCTCAACGAGGCGCAAGGCCATATCGTCACCCTGGAGATCACCTCAGGCCAGACATATCGTGGCAAGCTATTAGAAGGTAAAGTCGCGTCGCTACTCTCATATACACTCTCTACCTTTACGAGAGGGGACTTGTACTAATCACTTTCGCGCAGCTGAGGACAACATGAACGTGCAGCTCAAGGATATTACCGTCACCGCGCGAGACGGCCGAGTGAGCCATCTGGATCAAGTCTACATTCGCGGAAGCCACGTGCGGTTCTTCATCGTTCCCGACATGTTAAAGTATGTATATGTATTCTATGATTCTCGGAAATCCCTTCTAACTATTTCTAGGAATGCACCTATGTTCCGAAGTCGCAACGCCAGAGGTCGTGGTGTTGGTCTAGCCCGAGGACGAGCTACAGTCAGCCGAGCGAGAGCAAGCGGACGTGGAGGACGATGAACGTATTCATTTCAAGGGAGCTATTTTACGAAAACCATACTATGGCGGGCGTTTTACGGGAGTAAAAGTTTTGGCATATCAATTGGTGATTGATTACCGGTTGCCAACGAACGAAGCTACATACATATTGTGTTCCTGGCTAGGAAGTGATGGAACGATATTATCCGGGGGTTCGCTTCTCTGCTCAAGTAGGCAACCTGATGTCTGTTCAATTTCGACTCACCGCTGAACACAATGTAGCCAATTGCGGTCTTCGAAGGTACCATCGCAATCATGTGGGCGGATGAAAATTGCCGACAGGAGGCAAGACTTGACTAGGTAGCTTATACCAGCGCCTGACCTTTTGTAGCTTCGAAAACCGCGAACCTCAACTAATTTGTCGAAGCATATTGTGATAAAGACAGATCGACTCTATGGGATAAGTTTGTGATTTGCCTCAATTTTACCTAAAAGCTTTTACTACAAACTCGATCACTTCATCATACTACAATCTTACACCGAGGCATAAAATCACCAAGATCATACTTAGATCTGGCCGAAGATCGTATTAGACAGCTTCCCCTCATCGAATTTCTAAGATTATATGGTCTCACTTATATCTCGCCTTATGATATTTAGAAGGTAATATTTGTCCAGCTACATACCTATTTTTTATCTCACAGGCCATCTACCCGAGTAGTTGTTTCTGACATCTCCTAACATAATATCTTCATTAATCTCGAAGCGAGTTCTTTGGTTAGCTTACTTGCTCAGTTCCTACTACTGCTGGCTCAGGCCGTTTCCGGATAGTCGCATAGAGTCCCCTCTGGAAAAAGAACCACGAATTTTCAAGCTCGAACTTCTCCGGATTCACCACACGGATCTACAAATTCGTTAGATTGGGATCAATCTCCAATGGTGGGGATGAAAGATTTTACATCATAGTTAAGCACAAGAAACGAGATCAGCTTCTTGATCTCCAGAATTCCCACGTGTTTACCGAGACATACACGTCTTCCAGCGCCAAACTGAGCCAACGTGTCAGCTTACTCGACGCGCAAAACAACAGCAAAGGGATAGGAAAACTTACAGTTAGCACGCCTGCCTCAAGCCTATGCTTATGTTGGTCATCTTTCTCAAGCCACCTCTCCGGCCTCCAGAACTCCGCGTCTTGCCCGAACGTCTCTTTATGGCGGTTGACAACATACGGACTTCCGCCAACCACCGTCCCGCCAGGCAGATAGTAGCCGAGGATCGTGATACCGCCTGCGGGAACAACGCGCTCGAAGGGTAGCGCGAAGGGCGGATGCATGCGAGCTCCTTCCTGGACACAAGCGTCTAGGTACGGCAGGTTGCGGATCTCGGTCCATTTGGGATACGGGCGCGACACGCCTGCGGTGCGGAGTTCATCGTGTAGCCTCTCTAGAGTATGCGGGTATACTAGAAGGTGAAACATGGTCGTGCGCATGAGGCTGCCTACGGAATCCGAGCCTGCGATGACGTTGGAGAATGTCCATGCGGTGGGCGCCCTGCGAACATCAACGTTAACACTCTTGGTCATTTCGATCATTGCAGGTCGCGGCCGAAGAAGGGAAATCCTACCATGGTGGTATCTTAGGATTGTTCTGCTGAAGCTCGATGAACCGAGTGAGGAAATCCTTTCTCCCGCTCTTTTCGTCGCTCACTTTGAAGTCTCCTTTGGATAGGAGCTCCTGCCTTTCTTTGATGGCTTTTCCTACGAAACCGAGTATGCCGAGGGATGCTGTTTTGCCAAACAAGCGCTGGAATGAATCTCCGATACGGTTTTTGCGCAGTACCCAGTCGAGCCAGGGAATTTGTGTCATCTGCATTGAGTTAGTGCTAGAGCAACTGACTCAGTGTTGGGGTTGCTTTCTTACTGGTGCGGCATCTCTCATGAAGTCAACGATAGTGCCAAGCATTCGTCCAACATCTTTCCCAGTATCCAAAAATCCATATCTTTTGGAAAAGGTCATTGTACCCATCACGTCGAACGCAAAGTACTGGAGCCATTGCCCTAGGTTGAAGATCTCTTCATTCGCAATGAAGTTCTCGTCGAGCCTTGCGTGAATACATGTCAGAACCTCGTCAACAAGACCCTCGAAAGAAGGCGTATTGGCAGGGGTAAACATAGGCGCGATGGGACTCTTGATCTGCTTGTGCAGATCTTCTTCCGTTGTGTTGAACACGGCATGCAGGGCGCCGCCGCCCCTGGTGTAAGGTCGGAGGGTCACATAGAAGTCACTCTTAACTCAAGTTAGTTCTGATCTTCACATGAGGATTAGGCCAAGCACAAACCTTTGGGAAACCACTTCTAGCGGGATAAATGGTCGGGATGAGTTCAGGGTTGCTGAAAGACACCATATTAGGACCAATACGCACGACTTCTCCATACTTCTTGTGCATGTCTTGGAGTATAAGGTGTGCTCTCTTGGTTTTTACCCAACCTACGCGCTGGAAGTTGGTGATACACGCCGGGAAAGGTCCTGGTATGTGCCTTAGTCGCCACCATGTCCGCCCTAGCTGTAAGACGACGGCGAGCGATAGGGCCACGCCAATAATTGGGATGAGAGAAATCTTGTCCATGGTTTCAGTTTGAGATTTCTAATTGCACGGTGGAAAAGCCGTGATTCCAGATTTCCCACGAAATAGCACAATTGCTCCAGGAAATAGAGCTGGCTAATTTAAACGGCATAGGATTATAGAAGCTAAATGGAGCGGAAAACACCGAATTCCCATCATACGAGCCTCTCTGTGGCACATCATCGCCCGTATGCCCGTTGCGGCCCGACAATAACTAACTTACCAACGCGCTCCTTGATGGTAATCATAAGTTAGGGATAATATCCCCTGCCCTTACTCGGGTTTGAAATTTGGTACGGAGCCCATGGCTTGTTAGCGCCGTTCATTTTCACGTAAGCGACGTCGACGCCGAGTAAACTTAGCACTCCGGACAATGTGGCACGGCTTTCTAGTTTCGAAAACTGTAATTGGCTACTTACCTATCCGATATGAATCTTGACATGAAATTGATACCGAGTTATACTATAGTCGAGAAACTGATCAGGTAGCCAATAAGCCAATAAGGGTAGTGCATCAGCTCTGCTCAACTTCAAGACAAAAAAACTAGTTGAACAGCCTTATGTAAAGCATTCCTCTGCCCACATAGGTTTCGAGATTCGAACTAATTAAAACAACATCTCAACCTCTACGGTCAACATCCAGGTACTCAACGTACTTTCGGGCAAGAGCAAGACGATGACTAAATTCGGAGCTTCGGCCTCAAGCCACACGCAGGAGTTCGTGGTGGCGCTATTCGGACCTCAAGTTACACACTGGACACACGATACTCTTTCAAGTCTCCAATCAGATCTTTTACGAAACTCGAACCTCAAATTTCTTGCTAAGAGTCTTCTTGAGCTCCCGTCGTTGTGGCCCTTGTTAGAACAGGACTTCGCTTCCGAAGGCTTTCATGGCGCAAAGAATCTCAAGTCACTTCGCGATTTCGCAACCGGAGAGAAGCTCCTAGACCCCCAAACTCTTACTAATACCCACCTGGCGCCATTAACTGTCGTTTCTCATGTCGTTGATTTCATTCGTTCTGTCGACAACCCGTATACTAAAGAGAGTCTGCTAAGCTTTGAAGAGGCTCAAGGATTTTGTATTGGGTTTCTCTCTGCCGCGGCTCTTGCCTCAGCAAGTGATTGGTCTGAGTTTGAGCAGAATGTATCCAATGCTATCCGGCTAGCGGCATGCATAGGTGTTGTCGTCGATAGGGAAGAAGCCTCCCACATTGCTCAAGACAGGGCTACGGCGATTTCTGTCTATTGGAAGACAGCAGCCGACAGAACTTGCCTAGAAACATGCCTGGACAACATTCCCGAGGTAAGCAACTTCCTTTATTTCTACTTTTTGTTCGATACTTCGCCATTTGATTGCTGACTTAACGCGCTAGGCGTATATATCCTGTATTACAGACGATAAGAGTCTTACTGTCACGCTTCCAAAAGGCGATGAAGAAGCATTTTGCGCGCAGCTTCGCGAAGCTAAGATACCAACCACAATGGTTGGCCTCAATGGGTGTTATCATCATTCAAGGCATGCGGAAGCTGCCGACATACTTGTCAAACTCTCCTCTGAGAACAGCAACCTTAGGCTTCCCAATGCTGAAAGCCTGAGACTGCCTTTGAGATCCACGGCAGATGGCAATGTGATTAAGACTGGTGCCCTCCATGAAATTGCCATCCAATTAATCTTATGCAAGCGAGCTCACTGGTTCCAAACCGTCAAGTTGACCTTGGGCGATCTTACACCCGACAAGGCAACATTTGTGTCGCTGGGCACCAAATCCTGCATTCCCCGCTCACTTTCTGCTAACAAACAAACTCACGATGGTGAGGACACACTCGAAGAAATTGCCGTTGTAGGAATGGCGTGTCGATTTCCTCAAGCCGACACCTTAGAGGAGTTCTGGGAGATTATCAGCGCGGGGAAAACTGCACTTAGCACTATGCCTCTTGATCGATTCAATCCAGCTGACATCACACGCGAGCCCAAGTTGCCCGAATACTGGGGAAACTTCCTTCGCCGGCCTGATGCTTTCGATCATAGGTTCTTCGGCATTTCTGGTCGCGAGGCAAAGTCCATGGACCCGCAACAACGACTGGCGTTACAAGTTGCCTACGAAGCGCTTGAATCGTCTGGATATTGTGTCAAGGAAACGAGCTTAAGGGCGACTGATGTTGGTTGCTACCTCGGTGTGGGCGCTGTTGAATACGAGGATAACATCGAATCTGAGAATGCGAACGCGTTCGCAGCCACGGGGATGCTAAGAGCTTTCATCAGCGGTCGCATTAGTCACTTCTTTGGATGGACTGGACCTTCAATTACCTTTGATACGGCTTGTTCCTCATCTGCTGTAGCCATACACTCGGCATGCAAGGTAAACATCGAAGATTAGAAAGGATGCGACGAGTAAACATGCTAACGTGATTTTACAGGCACTTCTTGGCGGCGAGTGCTCTATGGCGCTGGCCGGAGGAGTTAACGTCATAACAAGCCCTACTCTGCATCAGAACCTCGCTGGCGCGTCCTTCTTAAACTCCAATGGCTCGTCTAGAGCTTTCGACACGATGGCTGGCGGATATTGCCGTGGCGAAGGCGCTGGAATCCTCGTCTTGAAACCGCTTTCACGAGCAATCGCGGATAACGATACAGTATTGGGTGTCATCGCTGCCTCGGCCGTTAACCAAGGCTCTAACTGTAGTCCGATTACAGTGCCTGACTCTCGATCCCAGAGCTCGCTATACGAACGTGTACTTACGACCGCGCGGATAAAACCTGCGGATGTTACTTATGTCGAGGCCCACGGAACAGGCACGCCTGTCGGCGACCCTATTGAGTATGAGAGTGTGCGCTTGGCACTCACGGGTCCTTCGCGCAATAGCGATCTATTCTTGGGCTCTGTTAAAGACTCCATTGGCCATACCGAGGCAGCTTCTGGCGTCGCCGCGGTTATCAAGACGCTTTTGATGATACAGCACAAGACAGTCCCGAAACAGGCCAACTTCGTATCGCTCAACCCACGTATCAATGCATCTGCGTCGAACAGGATCATCGTGCCAAAGAAGACTCAGCCGTGGATAGCACAGAAGCATGTGGCATTGGTGAACAATTATGGGGCTGCTGGCAGCAACGCCGCGCTTTTAATTCGCTCGCATTCAGAGGCTCCCTTAGATTCAACATCAGGGACTGAAGAGCAGATATCTTCTTCCACGCCCTTCCCTATTCTCCTATCCGCTAAATCGGTCAATAATCTTCAGTCGTATGTGAATGCCCTGAAGTCATACTTGCCCAAGGCTGAAGTAACACTTGGAAGCATTGCGTACAACATAGCTCGAAGTCATAATTCGGCATTCGAAAACCGAATAGCATTCACAGCGTCTGATGTGCAGAGCTTGTTATCCGGCCTAAGTGGTTCGACCGACGGAATTATCACCCGTGCAGAGAAGTACCCGGTGGTGCTGTGCTTCGGCGGCCAGACCGGCAGGAATGTCACCATATCGAAGGAGCTGTATGATAATTGCGACATTTTTAGAATCCATTTGGTGAGTTGAACCCTCGTTGGGCGTGGTGTAATTGAATGAGCGCTGACAGCATACAGAATAAATGCAATGCCGCATGCCATGCGCTTGGCCTTCCAAGCATTTTCCCCGGCATTTTCCAGGGTGACGATATCGAAGACATCGTTGCTCTCCACTGCATGCTGTTGTCGTTACAAATTGCGAGTGCTAAGTCCTGGATAGATTCCGGGCTAGAGGTGGACACCGTGATAGGACATAGCTTTGGCCAACTCACAGCACTCTGTATCGCCGGTTCTATTTCCTTAGAAGACACATTCCGCCTCATCTCTGGAAGAGCTCGCATTATACGAGATAAATGGAACACGGAAAGTGGAGCAATGCTATCAGTGGAATGTGACAAAGGAGAAATCGAATATGTGATACAGCGATTGAATGCGATGAACGACTGTCGCGTGGACATTGCTTGCTATAATGGCCCTCGGAGCTTTGTCCTTGCCGGAGATTCGCAGTCGATCAATAAGGCCGAAGAAGAATGTTCATCCTTCAAGAAGACCCGGCTTCAGAACACCCACGCTTACCACTCTTACGTTGCCGATGGCATACTATCTGATTTGAAGGAATTGGCCGAATCAATCACCATACGATCCCCTCGTATTCGCGTGGAGACTTGTTCTTCAGGGGATAGTTGGTCACGCTACACCGTGGATGAGGTGGTTCAACATACCCGGCAGCCAGTGTACTTCGCTGACGCGGTAGAAAGGATCGCTGCTCGTCTTCCTTCCGCTGTATGGCTAGAAGCAGGATCGGCTTCGCCCATCATCCCCATGGCACGCCGTATAATACCCAAGACTGATAGATCTGATGTTTTCATACCTACAGAATTGGGAAGCACGACTGCGATAGCTAATCTTGCGAACGCTACATGCCAGCTATGGAAGGCCGGATTAGCAACACAATATTGGGCATTCCATCAATCCTCAGCTTTGCGCTACAGCAGAATCAATCTCCCGCCTTATCAGTTTGACAAGACGAGTCACTGGATCGAGTATAAGCCTAGATCGAAAGCTGGATTCAGCGAAGTCCAAACCGTGACTATTAGACCATCCGATCTTGTGAGCATTCTGAAAAGCAACGCCAAGGGTGACCATCTGTTCTCAGTCGATACCTCCAACGTGACTTTCCAACTGGCTGGTCAAGGCCATGCAGTCACGGGCCAAAGCCTTTGCCCAGCATCCATGTATGTCGAATTGGCGGTTAGATGTGCTACATTACTTCTTGGTGCAGCGCACGCAACGAAGGCGATACCTCATGTTGAGGGTTTGACTATGTCGGCGCCTCTTGGGCTTGGTGCCGGAAATTCCGTGTTTATACGCCTTCGCAATGTCACACGGACGACTTGGGGTTTCGCCATATTCAGCCGGTCACTCGCTAATGGAGACGCAGAAGGGAGTGAAACCGAACATGCTCAAGGAACTATAAGCTGTGCCCCTGAAGATGACGCCGTGGCAGAGAGCCGGCTGAAGTTATTGCGAAGACTCGTTAAAAGTTCTCGTGCTGATCGAATTAGGAAATTGCCCTCGGCAACTGGAGTGAGCGGCGCGATGGTCTATAAGCTGTTCTCAGACGTCGTCGACTATGCAAGCTACTACCGTGGAGTCCAAAACTTATCAGCAGTCGATAATGAAGCTGTCGGCCTAGTCACAATTCCAATGAACCAGCCTCACGGTATGGACGCCGGAATATGTGACCCGATTTCTCTGGATAACTTCCTCCAAGTTGCGGGTATTCATGTGAACTGCTTATCCCCGCGAAAGGAAGAGGAGGTCTTCATGTGTACGGCAGTTGAAGAAGTTATCTTCTCCGCTTCCTTCATGACAAATAGAGCCCCTTCTCGTTCATGGACTGTCTACACTCGTTATGAGGCAGGATCAAATTCCAGTATCTCAAATGATATATTCGTTTGTGATACAGTCTCAAAGGAATTGGTCGTAGCCATCATGGGCGCGACTTTCAGGAGTGTTCCATTCAAGTCCTTATCCAGAAGCCTCAGCAGACTTAACAACAATGCGCCTCACACGAACCCCATACCAATCGTTATCGCGAGAAGCCCACAAATTAGCGACAGTGATAGCGACGACGCGGACTCGGAGTACCAGAAGGGTTACACTCCGCTAACTGAATACGAAGATGAGAGGCAACCTACCAAGCAAGAATATTTCTCACACGAGCAGTCTGCATTGGAATCGGGTCTCCAGTCGCTCAAGATTTACCAACAGTCTACGGAAGAGTCCACTGAATCTTCGGACATCGTCCGAAAAGTGCGCGAGATGTTCAGCGCCATAATAGAGATTCCCTTGGAGGAGGTTGAGCCCTCGTCGAAATTAGACGACCTTGGTATCGACTCATTGCTAGTGACTGAGGTTTTGGTGGAAATCCAGAGTCGATTCCACGTGAATATCACGCAGGCACAATTTCAAGAATGCACAGATGTGCTTGATGTTGCCCGTTTCATCCAACCTGTCGAGAAGACTCAAAAACCTGAGCCTCCTACCAAAACCTCTAGCGTGAAGCAGAGTGCGACAGACAAGTTCGTCAACAGCACATCGAATTCCACAAGTCTGCCTATCGCCGATAACCTGAAACAGGCTGGAAAGAAACTCGCAATCGTGAGCCGTAATTGTTTTGTTGAAGCAAAACCCTCGTATGACCAGCACGCAGAAACCACGGGGTTTAAGGGTTTCAACACAGAGGTTTTCCCCTTACAGTCTGAGCTCGTCGTTCAGTATGTCTTAGCTGCCTTCGCTTCCCTGGGTTGTTCGGTACCAGACCTAAAGTCTGGGGCCGTGGTACCTATGATCAAATATGATCCGAAACATAACAAGGTCGTCCCCCAATTATACAGCATATTGGAAGTTGCCGGCCTCCTGAAGAGAGGAGAGGATGGTGTGTTGCGTCGTACCGATATGCCAATCAAAATGGTCCCCACCCTTCCGCTACACGAGGAAATGTTGAAGTCATTCCCAAAACACGCCTCCGAGACGAAACTACTTTACACAACGGGCCATAGGTTGGCCGATTGTCTCTCGGGGGCCGCCGACCCCATTGCTCTGCTGTTCGGCGACGCGAATGCACGAGCTCTTCTTACAGACGTATACACGAACGCACCCATGTTCAAAACAGGGACTCTTCTCCTTTCTCAATACCTAACATCTATCCTACGGAGCTTCAAAGGAGGCCGAGAGCTTAGAATCCTCGAGCTTGGCGCTGGCACAGGCGGTACAACTAAATACCTGGTTGAGAAGTTGACCGAGCTCGGACCTGAATACAAGTTCTCGTACACATTTACCGATCTTTCATCCTCCCTTGTCGCTACCGCCCGGCGAAAGTTTTCCAAGTGGTCTTTTATGCGGTATGCTGTCGTCGATATCGAAAAGGACCCGAACCCGCAATCGCTAGGCGCCTACGACATCATTATCTCAACTAATTGTATACACGCGACAAAGAGCTTGGTCAATTCGACTACCAATATTCGCAAGATGCTAAGCCCGGATGGAATATTGTGCTTAGTAGAACTAACGCGGAATCTGTTCTGGTTCGATCTTGTCTTCGGTCTACTAGAGGGCTGGTGGCTGTTTAACGATGGACGTAAGCATGCGCTCGCAAGAGAATCACTTTGGGAGAAGGACTTGACAGCTGCTGGATTTAACTGGGTCGACTGGAGCGATACACCGGCTTCCGAATCGCATATCCTAAGGGTTATCACGGCATCTCTGTATGCTGTTGATGCTAAGCCGACAAGTGGCCTTCCTAATAGCGCATTGCCGCTCAAAGAGACCGTCACTTATAAGGAAGTAGATGGGCTGGAACTCCAAGCAGATATATACTATCCTCTCGAGGCAGTCGATTCTGGGAAAACTCTTCCTGTAGGTGAGAATGCTGAATACCCCACAGCCAACTTCGGATACGGTGCTAACATAATACTCCAGCATTAATGATTCACGGCGGCGGCCATGTTATGTTATCGAGGAACGATATTCGGCCGAAGCAAACGAACACGCTCATCAAAAGCGGTTTCCTCCCTATTAGCATTGATTATCGACTCTGTCCCGAAGTGACACTACAGGAGGGTCCTATGTTGGACGCTGCCGATGCACTGTCTTGGATACGTAACGTTCTTCCGAAGCTGACGCTCTCAAGGCGAGACGTTCACGTAGATGCGAAAAGAGTGGTAGCTGTGGGTTGGTCCAGTGGGGGGCACCTAGCCATGAGTTTGGCTTGGACCTCTGCTACACGCCAAATTGAACCTCCGTCGGCTATTCTGGCATTTTACAGCCCGTCAGACTACGAAGACTCCTTTTGGACCGAACCCAACGTACCAGCAGGCTCCAGAGTTATGAACGGAGCCACAACATATGAGTTAGACGACCAGGTTTGGACAGGTATTTCCGATCACGCCATTGTCGCTTATAACCCTCCACCTACGAAACGCGCACTAGGCGGCTGGCTGGCGCCCACGGATCCCCGAAGCCGCCTTGCATTGTACATGAATTGGCACGGGCGCACGCTTCACACGATACTCGGCGGGCTGGACAAGAACAACAGAAAAGAACCGGAATTTCCAGCGACTGAGCTGATCAAGGCTGTTAGTCCATTGGCGCAAGCTAGAGCTGGGAAATACGCCACGCCGACGTTCCTCATCCATCCTCGCGAGGACGACCTAGTCCCTTGGCAGCAGGCCGAACGCACATGGCAGGCTCTCCGGGCCACGGGGACGGAAGCACAACTGCGGATCGTGGAGAACGTTCCACACCTATTTGATTTATACCCCGAGCATCAGAGCAACGAAGTCCTGGCAAGAACCGTTGCTGATGGATACGAATTTCTGTGCCAGCATGTTGGTTTGAAGATGGGAGATTGAACGATATTACCAAGGAATGAGGAGGTTTCTACTTGGATTCAACTAGCATTCTTTGATTTTCATATTGATCGACTGTAAGAACGGTGTTTGATAAGTAAGTTCTTGTATAGAATGCCATATATAGGTAGATAATAGGATGGTTTTAGAACATGTCCGGAATTTAACTGACAACTTTGGAAGTGGGTTGTAGTGAAAATGTTCTCACTCAAAGTCATTACCTAGTAAGCAAGTGCTTATCACATACTGATCCCATAGAATGACCTTTTAAATAAAGCCTCGAGGGATTATATAAGTAGGAAAATTCACTGATGCGCAAATACAGCTTTGAGAGGTTTCATTGGCGCAAGGAGATGAAGTACTTATAGAACATGATAGGTACATGCCTGACATAGCCACAAGAGCACTGATCATCTGATGGTGGCTTTGGTGCCCAAGGCATTTCCCCTCCCCTTCCTTGCCTACCTGGTCGTAGGTATTCTTTCCCTCTTCATTGATTTCAACCCAACCCGTCCTGCTAGAAGGTCCTGTGTCATATAATCACGCCTACAAAACACCTTTCAACTATATTGGATATTATGCGCGACCACTTTGGTCGCGATGAACAGGATGGGAAAAGGAAAGATAGGTCAGTTGATCTGTTATCTATTCCTTTCCGCTGAAATGATGCGGAGTACCCTATTGACTATATGCGTATTACACAGATATGTTACAGCGTTAGAACTTTTCACGTCCGCGTATAGGTCTTTCCAGGACATCATGCCCGAAGAAGAGTACTCAACATTTGCCAATTTTAAGGACACAGACTCGTTAATGAAAGACATTCGGGCACAAATAGATAGAAGTCCTGCGCAGACTCGTCTCCATTTCTGTTGCAAGAAGATTAACAGCTTTGCCGAGAAATGGGAGCCATTTCTGGGGATTACTGACCTTTTTGTCAGCTCTCACCCTGATATCGCCGCAATAGCTTGGGGTAGCGTGAGACTCGTTTTCAAGGTAAACAAAGCCCAATTTCTGGTAATAGCAGTTCACCATGTATCTGACCAAGTGACAATATATCCAGCTATGTGGTCATTATGTCGCTTTCTTCGAGAAATTGGCCGAAATGTTCGAACGCATCTCTATGAGACTACCATATTTCGCACATCACATCGCCCATTTCCGCGAGAGGAAGAAACGACAACCAGAAATTGAAAGGCATTCAAATATAGCACATCACTTGGCTTGCATGTACGAATGCATTATCCAGTTTTGCAAGGAAGCCTGTCATGTCTTCACTAAGAAAAGGACGGTTATATTCGGGCGCGGCCCCACCATCGAACTGTTATGGAAACCTTTTGATGCAAAGTTCTCTGACGTGATTTCCCGCCTTGAACAATGCACAGAGAGATACCAGCTAGAGTTAGACTTAGCTGATAGGGAAGAGCTTATGGGGCATTACCAAAAGTTTGATCAATTCCTTCTCGATGCCCAGAGGGATAACGATCGCCGTCAAAGTCAACATCGGGAACAGAAGACACGCAGTCTACATGAACAAGTTCGCTGTATCAAAACTTGGATTGATGCCCCAGATTACATGTCAATCTTTGAGCAGAAAGCACCATTGAACGCATCGGGGAAGAAGTCATGGTTTCTTGAAGATGATCAATACAAAACATGGCGTCAGTCTTGGATTCAACTAGACAATAATGGTGGAGAGACGTTGCCCATAGCTCCACCTGCCTCTGGGACCCTTTGTGTTTACGGTCCTCCAGGGTATGGCAAGACAGTTCTATCCACTATAGCGATTCAAGATTTGACTTCAGAGGAGAGCACAATTCCAAACACCACTTCACGAAAAGTAGCTTTTTTCCATTTTAATAAGCTCAATGAGCTTTCCAAGAAGCCGTTTCACGCAATGCGAGCCGTTCTGATTCAACTACTTCATAAAAGCCCTGATGACAGGAAACTTGTAGATGCTGCAAGTATCTTAATGGACGTCACTGGATCTGGACAACAAAATGCGTCGGAGCTAGAGGTTGCATCACTTCTGGAGCTCTTCTTCAACTGGCATCCTTCAACGGCTCTTATATTTGACGGTGTCGATGAGTGTTCTGACCCCCCCATGTTTCTCAATCAACTCCACACACTTTGCTCTTTGAGCCGATGCAAAATTCTCCTATTCAGCAGGCCAAATCTAGCCCTGCCTATGGTCTTACGTCACACATGCCAACAACTTAATCTCCAGCATGGCGCCAACCATCACGATATTCGTTCGTTTGTTCAACCTCGATTGGAAGCCCTGGTAAGATTTGGTGATCTACCACCACTTGATGTAATTTCAGCCACGAAAGAAATAGCCGACCGATCAAACTCTCTCTTCCTTTGGGCTAAACTCATGATGGATTATCTAGACAGTCCAGCGCTCTCGCAGAGGGATCGCCTAAGTGCTATAAGCCGCTTGGAAATGCTCGAGGGATTAGAGCCCTTATTCACCGAGATCTTGGAAATGATAAAACGAAAGTATAAGCAGGAGATCAACACGGCATATATGACCTTCAGCTGGATACTAGTAGCACGTCAACCACTAAAATTGCTCGAGCTTCAAACAGGCTTAGCAATAAAATTGAACAGAAGAACCGTACCCGAATCTGACTATATAAGAGATTTCCGTCGATCTATTATCCGAATATGTGGAGCCCTGGTCGAGGTCCGCGGCGATTCCACTGTACATTTCATACACTTGTCTGTCAGAGACTTTTTGACGAATCTCACTTCAACGACACCGAAAAACATCAGTCGTCTGCTCATTCCCCTTCCTACCGTACGGATAATTATGGCAAGTTTATGTCTTGCATATATCATTCACAATGTTCCCAGAGGGCCGCTTAGTGGCTCAACGAGCGTCAAAGTTCATTTACCAGCTGTGGAATCACGCTTGCTGTTTTTGAAGCATGCGGTAGATTGGCCACATCACATTGCAAAAACATTAGAGACCCCGAATGCACTAAAATCATCTCCGTTCAGAAACTTTCCTAGATTTTATTCCATAATCGAAACATTTCTTCAAACCAAGTCTATTATGACTGTCTGGTTAGAGTCTGTTTGGGCATTCGATAGAACGACGCGAATCTGTGAGGCGACAAAAAAGATACAGGGATATGCCTTAACTGCGAATATTGCCCGATTGGTGCCGGTCGGTGAGAAACTTGGCTCTTTAGTAGCTGACTTTGAATACTTGCGTCGAGAATGGAGTCATGTTCTAAACCATACTTCTGGAGAGATATGGGCCCCGAGTTCTACAAGTCTCCTTCGCTAATTGGAACGGTAGAGGGGGCTCTGATCCCAGTCTCACACGCTGCTGGAAATAGGGTGTCGGGGGGTCACTGCGACCAAAACCTCTATTATCCTGATATTCAGGAGAAACAATTATTAACACAGGTATCAGAAGATGGCACTGCCATTATCTCCGTCTCGCTCATCCCCGGAAAGTGAGTAAACCAACTTGATTTGCGTCATTCATTAAACCTGACAATTCGTAGGAAATATCTGGAGCACAAAGAATCTTTTCTCAGTCCGAGGACCTATGACTATCAATATTTAAAAATGGGTTGTAAATGCCAGGGTCAATTATGCTTGGTTAACGCCCTCAATGTTGAACCCGTTGCCGACCCGGGCATTCAACTGTATCTGAATCCGGCTCAGCTTCGAAACAAGGCCAAAATGGCACATTCGCATTGTTTTTCTATTTGTTCCGACTGGAAAGCACATATTCATTACCAACCAATAGGCCCGCCTTCTTCAGAAACTAGGCACCATAAAGATATTCTCATCTGCCTCCCACCAGAGCAAATATTTCACATGCTGATGATGACATTTTATATCAGATGCAAGGGCAAAGAAACGTACATAATACCTGTAGCCGTTAGTCAAGATTTAAGCACTGTTGGATTGCTACATTGTGTTGTCAAACTGACGCCAAATGACTACATTCTTCAAAACCTTCAGCCATCTCATATTATGAATGCCAATAAGTTCTTCCTTGAGGGTCCCCTGTCTACTATAGGGCCTATGGAGAAATATCAAGAAGTGTACTTCACACCAGACCTAGTACTTTCTACACTTGAGTTGAAAGAGAGCCATAGACGACGCGATATATGCCCCCAATATTCATTGCCGTCCAGAGGGGTTCCGGATGGCGAAATATGGATGGGCATTACCTTTTCTAGGGATGGTAAATATTTGGCGGTAATTCGGCCAGTGTCAGGCTTTCTCTCTTATGCCTATTTGGCAATGGCATTTTATCCTGGTGTTACACTATCATACAGTTACTGTTCTGTTGCGATATTTGAGAACTCGGTTACCGGTACAAACCAACCAAGCCAACTACACTATGCCGAAATTTCAAACCTTGATGGCGGTGTGGGAACTGAGGAAAGTTATGTGGGTGGTGTGAGCAAACCCCTCGTTTTCCACCCATTGGCTCCTTACCTAGCCATAGCGACCAACAAACGGGTTCTTCTATGGAAATTTGATGACGCTGCGTCAAAACCCATATCCATCCTGAAAAAAGGATCGAACGATATGGCCTTTTCACAAGACGGCTCTACAATTAGTGGCAGGCACCATTATTCCTCTGGAGGTGGAGGTATCAATAAAATTACCAAGACCCCCATCTTGCTTAAGATAGATTTTCAACTATGGAGTCAATGTGTCGCTACTACTTCCTATTTACCCCATATTGTTCAACATCATACCTCCTCTCAGAGTGGAAACAACTTTATTAATGGAGACTACATTTCGAAGTCTGGTGTAGAAGGAAAAGCTGGCCCTAAGGAAGCTAAAAAGACAAGTAGTTGTTCACCACCAGAAGAACAGCAAGGTTATGAACAATTCGATAACAATGTAGTGACACGAACCAGTTTAGGGACAACTAGTTAGGCCATGAAACAAAAGTTTCCCAATGACCAGTTGGTCATTGTTCCCTAATTCCATATTATATGTGTTACCCCGCACTTGGTACGTAACATGTAGCGTTAGACATACACTCATCTAACACATTCCATGCACAGCCCGGATACTCTGGAGATTCAAATGTCCTTGATCAGCAACCCCAAGCTATCCTTCCTTGGACAAATAGCGTCATTGATACTTCAGGAAAAGAAATGCAACCTCTTCTAGTAACCAAGGATAAAAGAAATGGAATGGTACTGATGGAGGCCGTGCTACCGGATGGCACAGTTAAGGCAGCCGATGTCCTCCGCATACCGAAGTTTGTTATGGAAGAGAGTTCATACGCAACCGTTGTTAATACTCCGAAAGAGTCGCCTTCTCTGATGGTTGTACTGAATAAGGCCGCAGAATCCACGTACATGTTTGGTCGTCAATCCAATGTTAACTTTCCGATCGTGGTTGAAAGGGAGAAAAGGAGCATTGCTACTTGGAGCACAAAACGTTCTCTAGACTGGCCCGATCACGAGAGCAACACCCCAAAACGCCTCAAAGAACATGAATGACACGCCGAATCTGGTTCTCGTCGCGCTTCACCCATCCACCTTACATAAGGCCCCCTATTCACTCGACTACTTTTAGGGTGGTTTCTTTTGTCCGCGGTCCATCCAATTATCGTTTATTTTTCATTTAAACCTAGGTTCTCTGAATAAATGGCTAGAGAATAGCTCAATCGGTACACACAGACATTGTTGAAAATATTTTCATGATAACTGAAGTTGAATTTCAGCTTGATACACGTGGATACGTACGTGAAAATCTAGGCCTAGAAGTAACCTAAACCTTGAGGAGTGAACCGTACCTTGCAAATGTCCACCAAAACCAGTGAGTTTAGCGGGGTACGAAACCCCTAGTACGGGGTTTTCAGCGGGATCACAGCCCTTTTTACGGCGGGGTTTACTTGGATCTTCTCAGGTTCATAATTATCACATGAGATCATTCATTCGCGAACCACCCGGGGATATTCAGCATGCCATTTCTCTACTATATCATAGTTCCCTTAACTACTCTTCAAATTTGATCTATTTGCTAACTCGCCCTCGAGGCTAGATTCGTTTTCGCTATGCTGTGACGTGCGTAAAAAGTCCTTACAGAAGAGCCAACGTATTTTTGTCTTTACTTGGCTCGCTTTCCAGCTATTAATAGTCCTTGGGAATAACGGTATCGTGTCTCGCAAGGATAGGTCGTGAGCAATCAAGACGAGACAACTATCCGACGCGTCGAGCTCCTGAATTTTATGGACTGTCTCTGTGGCCGCATCGTGGTCGGGGAACATGAGAGGCGCTACAGTGAAGAAGGGCTCATTAGGACGAGCCAGATGCTGGAGAAGTTCACCAGGGCACTGTGCCGGACCTGCCAATACCCCGTTCAAACTAGTTGAAGAAGGCATTGGCAAGTAGTCACTTGGTCGGAGCACGCCTGGGTGGTGACAGGCATCGGCTCCCATGAAGACGAAAGTTGGCTCGTCAGCTGTTGTTCGCGCAAGAGCACATAGGTGACCAACTGCGTGTCCAGGCGCATCTAGAAGATAGAAGGACCCGTCGCCGAAGAAATCCATAGCGTCGAAGCGACCAATCTTAAGGCCGGCCTCGAAGGCGATCTCGCGAACTACGCGACCCTTAGCGTCACTGTCGAGTACCGCACCGTCGGGGTTCGTCGGCCAACCGGGCCAAGACGCAGCTCGAACGCCGGGTCCGACAATTAAATCGGTGGTAGGAGGGAATCGAGACATATCTCCGACATGATCAAAGTGGTTATGAGACCAGATGACAGCGCCAATGTCAGTGCTGCGGATACCGAGGTCGCTAGTATCTTCATCTAATATGGACGACACATCCGTGCCAGGAGTAACGGTCGTCGTAGCTTTGATAATTGACACTATCTTGGGTGCATAGTTCTCCCAGTCTGTCCGAACGCCAAGGTCGAATACCACATGCTGCCTTCCATGCGAAACTAGGAAACAATAGACTGGAGCATGAAGGCCGGTGAATCCCTCAATCGGTGGCTGCCAAAAGAGGGAAGGATTAAGGTGGAGGAGAGTGCCGCTGCTTTCACGTTAATTTCTTTTCTTCTCCCTAAAGCTCTTGATATTGGCTTCGTAGCTTACGTATCGATGACCCTGACGTCTACTGTATACGGGGAGTCTGGTATCTGTAGTACTGGCGGGGGTTTCGGGATTGCTGTGTTAGCCACCATCTCGTTTACGGTAAGCAAGTCAAGCCTTGCCCATGCCACCATTAGCTGTTCGTGATCATGAACGGTTTCTAGTGAATGTTCTCAATTTCTTATTTGTGCTATGACTAGGTAGCTGTTGGTAAGTTACTCGGTGTCGACCGGGGCTGTACCGGGATGACAGGAGCCGGCTTACGACACCGATCGAATTATGAGGACTGTGATTGAACAACTCGGTTCCCAGTTGCGAATCTAAAAATAACGTTGCGCAAAAGATAAAGGGGTCTCTTCTTGAGTGCTTTGATTGGACTTTCTAAGTAGCTGAGTATATGTTAATACTCAGTGGTTTACTCTTTGTCGAATCTGCTTGCTGAAGAGTTGCTTATGTAAGCTAACACGAGAGGAGCTGGTCTCTATAATCAACGATCTCTCCTATGGAAAAGTGACAATCGCTAATTTACATCGCAGGATAAGGATTCGTATATTGGATCTACCTGGAAGAGTATACTATTCTTTTTGCACAATATTCAAACATCCGTGATCATGACTGCCGCAGTGCGATCCCCAGTTCTCCCGGTGCTGGAAAAGGAGAAGGAGACTGAGACTATTGCTGGAGGAGATGCATACTACTGGTGGCGTACCAGCGGTCAGGATATCTCTAGGATGCTTGAAGAGGCCTGCTATCCTGACGAGGCCAAACGTCAATTCCTCAATTATTTTCGGGAGACTATCTGCCCCACATTAGGGGGTAAACCTGATAGTAATGCCTTGAGGACGGCCGTCGGTTGGGACGGGAGCCCCTTTGAATACAGCTTCGAGTTCAAAGAGTCAACTAAAAGTGCGGGTGTCCGCTTCGTAGTTGATCTTACTCAACTTCGCCCAGGAGACAAGAGCGCTCCTCTAACGACCAAGACTACGGAAAATGTGATTGAATCGCTGGCGAAGAGAACTCCCCTGTTTAATGACAACTGGGTAAGTGCTGAAACTTCTCTTCTGCTACCACACCATCCATTAGAAATCACTGTTACTAACGAACTCTACACTTTGATTAGCATCGTGCCCTTGCACAGTGGTTCGTGTACTCACATGCGCCCGAAAGCGAACAAAAGGCATTGGTGGCCGCGGCAGGTTATCAAACGAACATAATCATGGGATTTGATATCAACTCGAAGATCTTAGATCTAGCCCCAGGATACCTCCCTATCATGGCGAAGAGCTACTTTCCTCCGTGTTTCGTAGCCGAGGCCAAGGGCTTCACCCGCTGGCAGGCTCTCAGTTTGGGAATCCGACAGATTCCGGATATCGGCTCGCACCCTAATATCTTGCTGGCACTGAAGTTGATCGAGGACTACGTGGCAGCTAAGCCCGAGCTCGCTGGTGGTGCGCGCGGTCTATCGACTGACTTCGTCAAAGCGGGAAAGGCCCGTCTCAAGATTTACATGCGTTATCTTGGTGACGATTTTGAGGAGGTGTGGGATTACTATACTTTAGGTGGCAGGATTCCTGACCTCAAAAGCGACAAGGAGAAGTTTAGAGACTTGATGACGTTGTCAAGCCCATCTACCTACACCTCTGAGGATTGGAAGGACATTCAAGTAGATCCGCGCCGACATGCAGCCTTCAAGACAAAGCCCACAGCTGTATACTTCTCGCTCTCGCCCGACAAGCCGTACCCGATTCCTAAGGTTTATTTCTACCCGGCGCGCGCCGCACCCAATGACAAGATAATCGCGCGTGGACTGGACGCATGGCTTACCAAGTACAAGTGGCATGACGGAGGAAAGTCAATCGAAGAGCGGGTACAAACTGTCTTGTGAGCTTCCTCCCAAAAGTCGTCTTTGAAGTGCCAACTAACAGAATTCCACAGCACCCATAGAAAGCTAGAAGAGAATCCGGGTATCTTCACCTTCATTGGTCTGGGGAGGAAAGAAGATTCTACCAAGAAAGGCCTTAGTCTGCAGGTGTACATGACCCCTGAACTATACGTAACACCACGCTTCTAGATGTAGCCTCATGTAGGAAAGGACAGCGATGGTCTTATATGTAGACACATTTTGTAGAGTAAATTGGTGTTAGTATCATTTGTCCCGAATATCGCGACTTTCATGCTGTGTTTGCGTTTGCGAGGAAAAGGGGCTAATCCCACTAACCCCACTACGTTCACCTGAGATTTAGTGGATTAAAACTGTATAATATCAGCCTTGGAAATATTCTCACACCGTGAGGAGCTTCCATTCATAGTGTTTTATTTCTCCAAGATTACAGGGGCTTTACAGTAAATGGTAGCGGTCAAATGATCAATTTGGGGTGGATTTTTTTGAGAGGACCACCGTGTAATAACTCAATTGACACACTGTCAATGGCCCCTCCAGGGCTAAGGTAACCTAAACACAACCCCTTGTATCGAGCGATATCACCTAAACGTACGGTAATTCCAGAACATAACCTAAACAGCCTTACCTGTCTGCCTGTTTGCTTTACATACCTACCTGTACGAAGTACATGTAGGTTAACTACAAAGCGCTGGAAATCAGACATCAAAATTCTGACAAATGCCCATTATTTATATCTTTATTGAATGAGAAATTTTTGAAGTGTATATTCTCATTTGGTTATATTGTCTCTAATCCGCTACGTAGAAAACGGTCAAATAACACATCGTAGACATTTTTTGTAAGCCGGGGGGAGTTCACGTCTACACGCCCTGGAAGCTAGCTGTGTAGGTTATGTTTGAGTGGTTGTTTAGGTGATCTGTAGGGCTTAGCTCAAACCTAAGGTTACAGCTGTACTAGGCGACGAGACGGTGATCAAAAGTTAGGTGAGACCTGAAAACAGAGCAATGATTGGTTGAGTAGGGAGAAGACTTAAACAACCACTTGAACATAACCTACACACAGCTGGTCTAATTAGGCGAAAATGGATAGGGGCAGAGCTAAAACACCTAAACCTAGACCCTGAACATAACCTACACAGCTGACCATTTGGTGAGTTAACCCCACTAATTCCTTGGTTTGGCTAGCTGTGTAGATTATGTTCACTCAAATACAGGGGTGTTGCTTAGGTTTCCTAAGGGCTCCAGGGCTTTTTAGGTGGCTGGGGTAAGCAGCGTGGGCCCTGGAGGTCCTTTTCTTAGCCAATCACTGATCCGCTTTCAGATCTCACCTAACATTGTCGCCTACCGTAGAGCTAGCTGTTTAGGTTATGTTTAACAGGTAAGGTTGTTTAGGTGTTCTACACGGCGTTCGTAGGTCCAATCCATGAATACGGGCTATGGTAGGTTACGTTATCTCCAGTAGGTCTTAGCTTATTACCCCTTATACTAGGTAGTATCATAGTAGTTGAAGTACTGGACATAAGATAAACAACGCGATATCATCAACTTGTGTTTATTTCCAAATGTCCAACAATTCTATTTCTAGGGAATTTTTACAAGGCATATTAAAGCGTGATTGAGACGAAATCCTATTGATCAAGCTCGGCCTCAATAACACCCTGCACTGCCAGCGGAGATCTCCAGATCCGAACAGGCTTATAACCAGCGGACTTTAGCAGGGCACGCCAGTGTGCCTCTCGTCGCTCTACACCAGCCACCATTACCATCATGGTTAGATCGTAGGCTGTAGTGTGAGGGTGTGCCAAGCTCTCGGGGGCAATGTGGTCATGGATAAGAAGCGTGCTGTATCCTGGCTTCATCGCCTCCTTCTGCATCTCGAGAATCTTGCGTGCCGGCTCTTCGGACCAGTCGTGTAGCACACCATGCATGTAATACACACGCGCTCCTGTGATCCAATGCGAGTCAGCGGTCTACTATCTTACTAAGTACATATCACGGTGTGTCTCACCTTTGATCGGTTGTGGTGTGAAGAAGTCGTAGCCTATCTTGTTAACATCATCCGGACACTTAGAGCGCTTGACGACTTCAGGGAGATCTTCTAAGTACAGCCGGCTGGCTGTTTGGGGGTATGCCTGGCGGAATCGCTCTATGTCATGACCGATGTTACCACCAACATCTACTACGAGTGGTGACTCGGCGTCTGCTGTCTCTAACAATGTGTTCGCTGGGAATATTTCTGGCCATCCAGCTTGATTCGCCATGACTAAAAACGCGATTAGATATTTGGAATATGGCAAGGCGAAGAAAATCTCGTACCTCCTCCCATCACGTGGTCGAATGACGCTCCCTCGACTGGATGAGACTTGTAGTAGTCAAACATGTCGCCTTTCCAGCCTTTCGCAGCTTGGAAAACGCCATTATTAGGATCTACGGGGTTTTTGTAACAATTCTGGGCCAGAAATTCTGGCATCTTAAAGAAACAGGGAGTAGTTGCATCATAGCTGATTCGGTCAGTACGTGGTTGACAGTTCGTTGACTTTCGTCACAAATCAACTTACAGATGGTTGATCCATTCTCCAAAGACTGGCACGGTGAACGATACAGACAATTCGGTCGGCTTGAATACCCCTATAGAGGTCTCGTCAAGTACGTGGTTTGCGGCTAGGTGTCGGAGGATGCGAACTAGATGGATTTCTTTGTTTAGCCTTCACATCTTCTCTAAACATACTTCCCACGTTCAAGGAGTACTAACAGAGGAGAGCAGGGTCGCAAGAAACCAATTCTGATAACTGCTCGCAGGTCATTTCCCCATCCCCAAGCTCATGCCATTTGTCATAGAGCTTTAGGTCTTTTGCGACCTTCAAAGCAGCTCCCAATGCTGGCTAATTGAATTTGTTAGCCCTTGATGCCAAGAGAAATAGGGGTTATGTGGTACCTGGCCCATGCATGTCCTCGCCACGAATTCCCACGGTGTCTCGAGACGGGATATTAAAGCATACGCTGCTAGTACTGCTCGAATTCTTTCACCATCATTGGCAAACGAATCAGGTCCAATGTTGTCAAGGGTCTGAATGAGGCTTTGAGGCTGAGAGGGCTTATGCCCATTCACTCCGTTAGTAGCTGATGCCATTCTCGGATCCGCGGCAAGGGTAATGATGTTGGTCGCTCAATGGCAAATTGAATAGCTTGCTCTGGCTAAGTATTGGTCATTAGAAGTAAATAACGGCGCCTACGATAAGCGAGGGTGGGTGCTTACCAAAGGCCCGAGTAATCCTCCTTGACCCCGAGTACGCAAATGGGTTGGCCCTCTAGTTACCCAAATACGCGCCCCGGTCGTCGCACTTAGTCAAAAATGAATTTGATTTTGGAATGGATCATCGGATGGAATGATCTAGCTTGATTGTTGCTTCAAACATTGGATCGGAACGCTCCGATGAAGGGGATATTAGAGCTTCGAGTTTGAACGTAATATCCAACCACGACAAAACAGCGCATGTAGAACAAAGTACATTCTCATTCTAAGTGACCAAGATGTGGTCACCGATTCCATTAGCCGTGATCATTCTATTCTTGGTTGTTATTCTGCACCGCCTATTCTTACATCCTCTCAGTCGCGTACCAGGTCCCTTTCTGGCTCGGCTCAGCTCCTTGTATCTACATGTCATTTGCTACCTCGGAATAGAGGCAAGTGTACTTCGATACTATCACAATAAGTACAACACCAAAGTTCTTCGCGTTGCGCCAAATTCCGTTTCTGTCTCAGATAGCGAAGCCATCAGTGAAATCTACGTCAAAGGGGGTGGATTTCCAAAAGACGATCGATACAAGAATTTCAATCTCGGACCTATCGTATCCATCTTCTCGTCGCTCGACAGAGAATATCGCGATGTTCGCGCCAAGGCAGTTGCGCCTCTCTTCTCCCCGGCACAGCTGCGAGCTGAAAGCGGGCCTGAGGGTGTCATTGGCAGTTGCATAGCTGAGTTCGTAGATCAGCTTCGAAAGTCTAAAGAGGCTGGAGTGGGAGTAGACTTGATGGACATGTGCGCGAGACTATCTATCGACGTTGTAACTGGTTATCTTCTGGGTCAACGATATGGAGGGCTGCAAGAAAATGCGCATTTACCTCCTCGAGAGCGTCAGTCCCACAAGCTCAGCGCCAACCCTTTCATATTCTCCATCGTAGCGTTCTCCCGCTTCTCGCTATTGCCACATCGAATTTTCAAATTCCTTTACGCAGCCTCTCAACGTCTCAGTTCCAATGAAGATGTCACGGAGTCTTTTGCTAAGCTCGACCGCTTTACAAATCGCGTTCTGGAGAGCGCAGTAACTGGGGAGAAGGTTTCTCAGAGATCAAACGGAGGCCATTATCATGAACGGCTCATCTTACACGCCGGTATCTCGCAGATGGAAGCTGCAGCACAGTCTCAGGCAGTTGTATTTGCTGGAGCCGACTCGACTGCAGTCATGCTGGCCACCATACTATTCCATTTAGTACAGAACGGTGCGGCGCGCAGTCGACTCCTCTTTGAAGTGCGTTCAGACAAGCCTCAGGATATGCGATTCCTGCGCGCGGTCGTCAAGGAAGGTTTACGGCTCGGTATGGCCAACCCGACGAGAATGACACGCGTCGTGCCAAACTCGGGTCCAGGACTCCGTGTTGGTGATGTACTACTTCCACCTGGCACTATAGTCGGTTGTGCTGCGTACAATCTACATCATGATCCAGATGTTTTCCCAGAACCTTTTGCTTTTCGTCCTGAAAGGTGGTTGGATGATGGGACTGATCGTGGCTTGCGGAGACCTGGGATGGAGAAAAGCATGATTCCGTTCGGCGTTGGCTCACGAGCCTGCATCGGTAAGAATTTAGCTCAACAGCAGCTGCATGACGCTGTCGTAGCTATTGTGGATAGTGAAGTGCTCGAGGGTGCTCGAACATGTCAGGAGCGCATTGAGATAATCGAGTGGTTTAATGCTGACATCAAGGGTCATCACCTCGACATAAAATGGTCATAGGGGAGGCTTGTACCACACCAAAACGCGTGGAGGTCTTGAACTAGAGTAGATTTCTCATTGTCTACATAGATAAGAGTTTCTACCAGCAAATCAGAAAGCCAGAGGATAGTATTCTTATAATATTTATCTAAAACCATGTTAGGAATTAAGGCAACAGAAGCGGAAGTTGGGAGCGATCAAAGACTCAACTACGTACAACCTTGACATATCTCTAGGCATAATTAGGTATGATGTATTTTTTGAGTCAGGAGCGGATGGTACCATTCACTTTGAACACAATTCATGAGACCATACACGTAAATGACGTGCTATTTTTGAATATCATGACTTCTCGATAAATCCTAAGTAAGACCTCTTCCTAACTTTTCCTAGATTCTAGACTTCACAAATGCATAAATACCTACCGCTACACCTTAGTACTACTATAGGATAGGTAATAGACAAAAATAGGCAGCATTCAATGTGGCTAGAGTTACCATCGGGTATACCGAGTTCTTAGAAGTCAAGACACAATAACCCCATGAGAATAGGGTTTACATAACCCGCATGACGTTGGTACCTACAAAGTAACTGCCAAGATACCGGTTAACCGTTGGATTGTAATCGATGCAGGTCCAAGGTACTATGGGTAAACGAACCCAGGTCACCGGGCCTATAACTCAGCCGCTCGGGTCGGTATGACCTAAAATAGTATAGCTATCAACCGCTACAATTCGCTAAAACTGTGCCCCTCAACTCAGCAGGATCTCCACCGTTGCAACTTGTAATGCCTTACAGTACGGTTTTTGATTTCACCTGGTTATAACTTGTTGGTTTAGTGCCTTTTTGAAGCCATCCCTTGTAAGTACTGTGGAATTCTCGCAGGGATTAAAATGAATCTAATGCATGTTTCTCATCGATATCCCTACAAAAACGTGGTCACACACGTAAGGTATACTTGGGGCTGAACCAGGCTTAGGTAAAGGCCATGACATCTTACCCTCCTCGTTGTTGGTGAACATTGGGTATTATCGTAAATGAGCTTCCTAGTAGCCCATCAAGTGGCGTAGCATACTGAGTTTACTATATAAGAGCATAGCTTCTCGGTGACTGTGAATGGCAACAACAACGGTTGAAGAGTCACTCGGCGAGGAAGATACTAGCCTACTTCTAGTTCTAAATAGACACAGTCTGGTCCTCCTCTAGTCTTCCTTTCTTGATCATTCTTTGATTACTCCATTTTAATTTTAATATAGTCATGTATATTCTTCACTCAAGTTCGTTGCTTCTTGCAACTAGCCTCCTACACCAAGGCAACTCTGTTCTTGCAACTGTTATCAAAAGAGACTTCAGTCAGAGTTTCGACTATGTTATTGTCGGTGGAGGCACCGCTGGTCTTGTGTTGGCAAACCGACTCACTGAGGACTCAGGTGTGACCGTTGCTGTTGTCGAAGCGGGCACTTTCCCCGAAGATGTCGTGGGAAATGTCACACAAGTTCCCGCGTATGCCAATCAGTTCGAAGGTTCCGAACTCGATCTTGAATGGAATTTCACAACTACGCCTCAAGCTGTATGTCTTTATCCCCCCCTCTCAACGGCCACGACTAACCAGATATCCTGTAGGGATTGGGTAATATTCCCGTTTCATACTATCGAGCAAAGGCTGTTAGTTGCTCCTCTCTATCTGCACTCATACTACTCACTAACTCTAAATGTAGCTAGGAGGTTGCAGTGATATAAACTTCATGGCGTATGGCCATACATCGAAAGGAGCTCACCAATTCTGGGCCGATCTAGTCGATGATCAGTCATACACTTATGAGAATATGGTTCAGTATTACAAAAAGACCATGAATTTCTCTCCACCTGATTCCGAAACACGTTTGGCCAATGCTACCCCTATCTACAACGCTGATTATACATCAACTGGAGGCGGACTAGATGTAACTTTCCCCTCATTCGCTCAAAGCTGGAGTACTTGGGTCTCCAAGGGACTTGCCTCTATTGGATTGCCTCAGGCGCAAAGCTTCATTGATGGCAATCTTCTTGGGCACTCCTGGCAAATGACTGGAATCACTCAATCTACCGGCATCCGCTCTTCTTCTCAGGCTGGATATTTACGCCCAGTGATGGATAGGCCTAATCTCACCATCTTGAACGGTACTTTTGCGGAGCGCATCATCTTCAACGGGGATGCAGCCACGGGTGTCCAGGTTACGGGACAAGGGAACACTTATACTCTCACTTCTAAGAAGGAACTCATCTTGTCTGCCGGAGTCTTCCAGTCACCGCAGCTTCTTATGGTGTCTGGCATTGGCCCCAAGGCGCTCCTGGAACAGTTCGACATCCCTGTTGTGAAGGATATCCCTGGCGTCGGTCAGAATTTGATTGACCACATCACAGTGCCCCTTTCCTACCAGGTCAACGTCGTCACTTCATCAAAGTTAGAAGGAGCTTACCTGGCAGATTCTATTGCTGAGTGGAATACTCATGGGACTGGTCCGTTATCAAGCAATGGGGGCGACTATATTGGAATGGAGAAAGCTCCGGCCGAGTTCCGGGCCAACTTCTCCGCCGAGACAATAGAGCGTATGTGATGAATCCCTCGTCTAACTTGAACCGTCGTCGAATAACTGACACATTCTAGAATTATCTGCGCTCCCTGCAGATTGGCCCGAGCTTCAATACAACGTTCTTCCTGCGACGGTATCTGCCACGTCCATTGGTGGCCAGGATTCGGTACTCGGTGGAAACTATGGTAGCATGCTCGCATCGGTTATTGCACCGCAATCCAGGGGCAACGTTTCAATCGCTTCTGCCAGCATGAGCGACGCCCCACTGATCAACCCCAACATCTTCACTGCACAGGCCGACATTGATCTACTGCTCACTGCATTCAAGCGCGTACGCCAGACCCTGCAATCCTCCGCTATGGCACCCATCTTGATTGGCGAAGAGTTCTTCCCCGGACCGACCGTGCAGACTGACGAGCAGATCTTGGCCTATCTGACTGAAACCGTCCGCCCGTTCTCGCATGGATTTGCCACGTGCAAGATGGGTAACTCATCCGATCCTGAGGCTGTCGTCGATAGCCATGGCAAGGTATTCGGGATCAAGAATTGTTAGATACGACCCCAAGTAAATCCTTAACCCACACAATTACTAACCAGTACTATAGTGAGAGTAGTTGATGCTTCCTCATTCCCCTTCCTACCGCCTGGTGAGTTCATCTACATACATCTCATCGCAAGTGGATCTTCAAGGATAATTTTTCTAACATCACACGTCAACCATAGGACCAGCTCCCCAAATCCAAATTTGTAAGTACCTGCCATAGCTGCATATAACCCATGTGTACTAGCATAGGGCTAATACAAAATAGACACACTTGCCGAAAAGCTCGCCGATGATATCAAGCAAACGATCTATTAGATTAAATAAGATTTACTTTGTTCTAAGATTCAGGGGTTTGTTTTAGTATCGCCAATTGTAATAGGTAGATCGAGCGAGCACGTTGCGTTTGGTTGGCTAGGTAGGGATTAGGTTAGATTATACTAGGAGTGTGTTGAAAGTTTAGGTACTAATGTACGCCTTCCATATTCTATCAAAAAGTTTACATGATGTTTTGATGATACCTAGATACCTCCGCTACTTAGCTTTATGTTATCTTCTTTTACGAGATGCTCGTAAGTTGTACCTTAGCACATTTAGCCACCTAATTAGATTGGATGTCTTTTTTTCTAGAAGACGTCGATCGTTTAGTAGAATAACCATCTGCTAGGTAATACCCAGTAGATAGTTTCTATGTCCCATGTGATATATAGTAAGCTAGAGAACTAAACATGAATATACTCAGAATAACTCACCTTAAAGATCCCCCGGCTAAGCTCAAAACCAATATAGTCAAAAGTATTTCATGATAACCTCTCCTCCAGCTATCTACTAATAAGTAATAAAGGTCTAATCGTAGAAGAGATCTGTAGCTATAGTACATGACTAGCTATCCACTAGCTTGGGTCATTTCAACTTTTTCTTCTCTTTTTTATCCAAGGACGCGTAGACAAAAGGATAGGTCAGATCTGCCAGCTCCGTCACAACAAACAGGAAGATTGTTACATGCGTAGCAGCCACTGGGTAGCTTTCAGGATAGTTCCAGTATCGCCAAACGAAAATCAGTTCCGCGAAAACGGATCCAATCCACCGAGTAAACCTGTACGCATATTCAGTCACAGAAGGCCGCATGGGATAGCATGATGAACACTTACCAGATACCCCAGGAATGACCAGATGTGTTATTCCTGGACATCAACTGCGCCACGGAAGTGGTGCTCACTATAATCTGATCTGTCCAGGCAAGATAGAACCCGGCCTCGTACCGGTTGTTGTACGTTTTGAGAAAAGTCCAAAACATAACTAGCATCCCAGTGATACCACCTAGCAAGATCCATCCTAGATTCTGAGCCACTAGTGGGGCGTGCTTCCATTGCTCGCGACCGAATTTCCATGTCGTGTACACAATGCCGATATCGATCACGAACCATGGGAAGAAGGATACCACCTGGGCGGCAGATTCCGGAATTGCAGCTCCGAAGACGAACTCCCATGCTATATTAGCGCATCTATTGAATCCCGGGCATGAGTAAGTCGTAAGCCTTTTGTTATCAGATGAAGGATGCGGCACGTACAGGCAAACTAGGGGCATGCCGTAGGATTTGTCACGGTAGGCCTGTCGGATATAAAGGATATATGCAATAGTCCAGCAAAGACCTGAGCATAGGATGAGGCCATCTTGAACCTGGAGATAAGACACAGGGGGTTGATTAACCTTGTCAATGGGGTTAAGGGGGAGATGAAAGTTGGACAGCATCTTCTACTATCGACTGGAAGATTGAAAAAGACAAGGGATGGCTTGTGGTGTGTGTGCTGATGAAGGTTGGTTATGATAGATACTAGGAAAGGAGATTCCTATCCTGATTGGGATGGGGAAATATAACCTTGGTTTTGGATGTTAGACTTCATTACTGCGGTGTCCTACCACGTGATGAGATCTGCTTATTTACTCGGGACCATTAATGCAGTTCTTGTGTCCACTCAGGATCAGTAAAAGGTTCCAGCATGCCTGGTCAGATTGCAAGTTCTTCTAGATGCCTTGTCTGTTGTTGACATTCTATGATGATTAATGGGAATTCAAGCGTTAGCTTTGTCAGCCGTGACAGATATGCGAGACTTGGTCAAATCAAGGAATCTCATCTTACACGCCTCACAGTGACTTCTCACTTGTCATTTATAGCCAAGTTAAAGCTGGCCAATGAACATATATAAACTAAGCCCTACCCTAAAAAGGGGGAGGGGAGTGGGTGGATAGACGGAGACCACTCCTGCGGTTTACCACACATTTTGATTGGCTCGTGTAGAGTACCTGGTACGCGTGGATTCTTCATGTAGGCGCCAGGTCCAGGGGTTCAGGATGTGGAGCTGCTTTCCTATTTGAGCAACATGCGTTGCCAATGTTGATTGGCTGTGAGCCACCTATATCATACTGGACGAGCACTGCGATCTTCTAGATATGTTCTACTCTGTTCTATAAGGTTATGGTAAGTAAAGATGCGGAATCGAATACCCCCTTGCCAAGTTCATCATGGACTAAATCGATCCACATGAATGAACTGAGAATACACTTCATATCGATCCACAATTCAATCTTACATAGATTCATACTGACCCGAAGCCAAGGTTTCAGCCATTCATCGTCGGCTTCCGTAAACACAGATATGGCCCCCACTACGAGGAACCAAAGTTGGAGTTGAGGTGGCATATCCAAGGCCACGGCCCTCGTCAAACAATCCTTGTACATGGCAGAGAAATAAGGATAGGACATCCTCATATACTTCCATTGTAAAAACACACTTGAAGAAAAAGCAAGCAGACCAAGGCGAAGAAGTTCATTCGTTGAGTTGGTATGAAATTCGGTCCCGAGGAGACGATACATGACTGAAGCCATAGCGTCCAGGAACATTTCTTTAGGTATGCGGGTTGTGGACTTTGCGGCGAGGTTGATCAAGGAACAGAATCCCTCCATGACTCTCCATGTGGTAGCTAGTTCATTAGGCATGCCGCTGAGCAAATTATCCACTTTGCAAGAAGAGCTCGTCGGAGAAGGCTCTGGATATTGGAGAAAGGGTTCTGAGGATAGTATGTCTGAGAACAGGGGTTTTGACCCAGTGTAAAATGCCATCCCAAGATCGCATCTATTACCATTAGTACCTAGCCTTTCATAGAGAAAACTCTCATAGATGCTTAAGTCTATCCTTACCTAAGGATTTCTATTAGAAGTTTTGAGCTTCCCCTAAATGTAGCTATACCACCTCTTAGGTCAATAATCTTGCGAAGGCCTTCCATGTGATGTCGAGCAGATACATATTCGTTCATAAGAAGCGCATGACCTGCAAGGGCTAGAACCACGGAGGCTGTGAGGATTGAAACTTTGGAACGACCATCTCCCTCACACAGCAGTCTCTCTCGGAGAATATGAAGCGTCTTGAAGAAATGAGGCGACGTCTCTCCGGAGGGTGTTCGGCGTAATAGTAAGTTGAAGTAGTCGTGTGTAGTGAAAATCATGGTGTGCAGGTACGCCGCATCGAATGCTAGTGGCTCAATCCATTGCTTTTTGTCACCCTGGTCGAAAGATATGCATGTCTCCAAGGGGAACAAAGCTTGTTTAGCAATGGAAGAGACTAGGTAGTTTTACGTTAGGCAATTATTCTATACAGCTCTGACGCGATAAAGTGAGCTTACATCGCAGAACAACAGCAACTGTGGAGAGGTCTACATCGTCGGCGAAGTGGACTGTGGATAGCTCGGAACCGACTTTAGGTGGGATTGGGTGTCGTTTTACGATGAAGGTGGTATTGCTTGATGACTTCGTTAGATCTTTCGCGGGGTGGGACATTTCGCTTAAACCCATCACTTTCTTCTCCTTTTTCTTAGTCGGCCGAGTCTTCCCCCGATTTTTCCCCATCATGACATGCTTTCTAATGAACTTGCGTAAATTGGGGTCCGGTTTGTCTAAGCTGGTCGACACCACAAAGGGCATCCCTGTAAATTTGATGTGAGGCTCCGTTTGGAATGAGTGAAATGGGAGGAAGAAGGCATATGCACCTACTCACCTGATGCCTGCGTGGTAGCCATGGTGTTGGAATCAGTAAGAGACAGGTCGGATATCTTGGAGTTAATGGACGTGCATAGATCTAGACCATGTCTAGGCGCTTAGGAGTTCCAGCTGGTATCCATCATCAGCACGTGGCTATAGGCTCTGTAGAGGATTAGCGAAGATAGGGACGCGGGCAGGTTGAACCACTATCCATATGATTGTTTACGGGGATAGGTAAAGAGTTGAAGAGAAGAGGGAGAGTTTAGGTTAGAGAACGATTTGTTGGATCGCATTATGTTTCCGGGGGTGAGATTGTTTGCTACTTTGGGAATAGCTTCGCATTACGAATCTATCCAATCCACTCTGCACATCCGCAGATTCGCACCAGCATATTGTAATCCATTTATGGTATAGCGTTTAAGAATCGGCTTATGACAGGGGTTCTTTTGGTGGCTTGTTCTTTTTTTGGAAGACACGGCAACGTCCTCCGATTCAATCTTCCTAACATCGGGATTTAAATGCGACCTTATGATGGATCCACGTTTGAAAACTAAGACGAGATGCCTTTCATCTCATCTATTACACGGATTACCCATCGAAGGATAGTCCTCGTGATATGAGGTTAAGCCTAATTCAGCATACAATATCAACATCGTTGGCCTCCAATGTCTTGCATAGGTAGCCATGACCTCGACTATATCGGTTCTTACCTGGTAGGTCACATTAATGCTTTGTATGTTGCAAGGCGAGAATGCTTATATAGGTTCATATAAAAAATATAAGGAATATCACCAGTCTAACTTGCAAGATTTTCCCTCCAACTCTGGTGACTTTATCTCAACTATTTTCTTATTTTCATCGTTCAAAATGGTTTCCTCAAAGGAGCTGCCGCCATCAATTGTGCCATTCTTTCCTAACCAATTCTTTAAAAATCAATTTCGCTCCAAACCTCAATATCCACCCCCAGGCACAAATCTCTCTGAGAAGGTTGCTATCATTACAGGGGGAAATACCGGTCTTGGATTCGAAGCCGCCACCCAACTGCTTTCATTCAAACTCGGCACTCTGGTACTTGCTGTGCGTTCCACTGCAAAAGGAGAGGCTGCGGCGGCGAAACTCCGACAGAAATTCCCGAAATCAACTATCAATGCCTGGAAACTTGATATGAGCTCCTATGATTCTATTCAGGAATTCGTCGGAAGAGTGAACACGCAACTGCCTCGTCTAGACATGGCCATTCTCAATGCCGGTGTGAGCAAGCTTGAATTTGGAACAGTCCCTGGTACCGGGCATGAAGAAACCGTTCAGATCAATTATTTATCAACCGCTCTTCTCGGCATCCTCTTGCTTCCCGCCCTTAAGAGCAAATCTCCACCCGGGACCCCTGGACGATTGACGATCGTCAGTGCGGCCCTTACCCTGGTCGCCAAGTTCCCGAATCGCGATGAAAATCCTCTTCTACCCTCATTCGACAATCCTAAATATTGGGATCCTAATGACCAGTATTGTTCATCCAAGCTTCTCATGCATCTATTTCTCTGGAAGCTTGTTGATTACGTGTCAGCCGATGATGTAATCGTGAATCTAGCAGATCCAGGATTCGTCAAGGGTACTGAACTTGCACGAGATGTTTCTGGTGGACAGCGTGTGGGATTGTCTATTTTCGCGTCTCTGACTGGCAGAAACAAGAAGCACGGTGCTTCTACCTATGTTGACGCGGTCGTGAACAAGGGCAAGGACTCTCATGGAGGATTCATTATGAGCTGGCAGATTCACCCGTAAGTAGCATTCCTTATTTCCGAAATGTCTGCGCAGTTGTTAACTTGAAACTTCCCTCTAGGTACCCTACTTTGCTGTACACATCAGAGGGCCAGCAGATTACGGAAAGGTTATGGAATGAGACATTGGCTGAATTTGAATTCGCGAATGCTCGTGGCATCATAGAGTCCATGAAAGGAAACTGACTCTAAGACCCACGTAATAGAGTAGATATACATGTGCTTATCATGCTATTGGGTTGGTAACGCGTTTTCAAGTAGTCGCGTACATATTTGGTTACCTAATTCGATTATCTTTGTACCTACCTAGTAACCGAGGACGTAGGTCCTTGGTCCTACATACCTTCTCTTTTTACCTGCAGATTTTTATACCTACCAATTTAATAAAGTACCTATCAAAATATGAAATATTTGCCCGTTAGCAAATTAAGCAAAATCATTAGTCAGGCAGACGCTATCGCGTCTATATACAACGTCGATGAAGTCGCTTCCAATAGGGTTATTCGGGTCATTCCGCTCTGATAGCGCCTGGCTGCGGTTTGCGAATGGAGGGTGGCAACTCAGCTTGGCGCTTGACGATAGGCTACGTAGTATGAGACGATGGAGCGCACTTTGAGTCTAGAACATCCAACCACCACCGTCACTAACTGGTGGTCAGCTCCACACCATAATCCTTAACTCCGCGGCACTCCACCAACACACCTACATAGTGGATCTTGCCAGGACCGCTAGAACGGACCCTTGTGGATGACAAGTCCCCGGCGACGGGCCGTATAAGCTAAGCAATACATGTCTTACCTGCCGGGGTCAATAAGCCTAAAAGATCCCGTACTCCACGTGGGGAGTTTCCGCTAGAGAAGTCGTCCTTACTAACCAGGGTGGCAGCTAGGAACATTAGCTCATCCTTAGAGCATTTAATGTCGTGGGATTCGTGCGTTCACTAGTGACTAGTAGTTCATGGGTGTCTCTTACATTGCAAATCTTGATTTAAGGTTAAAAAAAAAGCATTTCACTTCACCCATTCTCGTTAGATTATTAGATAATCCTTGAATTTGTTGGTGCTAAAACCATCCTTCCACCACCTTCCTCGCCCCCTAAGGCGGGGTTCGCTCGCTTTTAGGTGTGAGAAGCTGACTGTGTTCCGGAAGCGCAACTCCTAAGATACACACTATCTAATCATATCGAGCCGATGGCATGACGAGGTCGGACGGCACGAGATAAGGCTTCGGGAATGAAGCTGACGGCACGGCGCCACGCCACTAACATGCACCTAAGGGACATCTCGTCGGCTATATTCTGAAAAGGGTGAGGTAACCTGACGCGTAGCCTGAATATGTAACACCCAAATGTCTCATTCTTACAGTGCCTTGGCTAGTTTCTTCCGTAATCCTGTCAGCCCAGGTACTTGGTTGCAAGCATACAGTAATCCAGTAGATACTAGGGCCATACTATGGATCTAATCCTAACTAAGCCACCTACCTGGTAGCTTTCTAACATCTATAGCACGAGTCATACACTGTCTACCTAGTTAGTATCTATGAGTACAAGATGAGATCTTTTATGAGGCTGTTATCCATTTGTCATGACCCAAACTAAAGGTCATCCTGCCTGCCGGGTATCCTTGCAGCTAAAAACATCTCAAGGTCTATTAAATATCATCTTGAACTGAGTACTTATATTTTTTTCTCCACCCGTTTGTCTCGATTGTATTGTACTATATCATCAGTATTACAAAATACTTGTCACATTAGGTACCTATCAGGGTATCACTTCTAGATAGCTCGTTACTGACGACATGGCTCGTCTTCGACGGCGCTGGACGGCAGAGGAGGATACGTTATTACGTCGCGCTGTGGAAAACGGTATGTCTCCTGGTGTGGAAATTCCTGCATTTGCCTAGATCTTTTTGTTGATTCCAATCGTGCACAGCTACAACGCAGGGCCGTCCACTCCTCTGGCGAGATTTAGCTAAATCTGTGCCGGGACGATCAAATAAAGACTGTCGTCGCAGATGGTGGAATAGCTTAGCCGATGGCACTACTAAAGGACCGGTATGTGGTATTGACAGTTACATCTCCCTCTTTTCGAGCATATCGCAGGGTGGACCCCTTTCCTGATAATGCTAAAAGTTCTTGAAGTTGTATATAAGAGGTATTGCTAACTATGACTACCAAAGTGGTGCGAAGAGGAGGACGAACGTCTCATTGAGGCCGTTAGAAAATATGGAACAAATTGGAGTCGGGTCTCGCGGGCTATCAAGTCAAGAAATCCTGACCAATGCTCCAGTCATTGGAGTCAAGTGCTAGATCCGGGCATTAATTACTGTGACTGGACACCAGAGGAGGTATTTCGAACCAGGTTAGATTTTATGTGTTTAGAAATCACTAACGCTAAACAGGATGCAAACCTACTTCATGCAGTCCTCACTCATAGCACAAATTGGGCAACTATCGCGGCATCTCATGTGCCTCCGAGGACTAGACTTGCGTTGAAAAATCGCTATTCTACTCTAAGATTGAAGCATGAAAACGAAAACAAAAGAGAGTCGAATGCCAAAAAATCAGCTGAGACCTCCATATCCAACTTTGAGACTGCTACGGGGTCTTCTAAGAGAGACATCAAGTGGAGTCCATCGATTCAAATACACCAGGGTGGGAGTTCAGATCCAGTTGACATTTTAATCGAATCGGATGAAGAAGAGGATGATGATGACGAAGACGAGGATAACGAAGAAGACGATGGAGATGACGGAAATAGAGGTGGGACTCCTCAAAACAGAAAATCTCTTGTCGAACTTGGGGGTGGTCTCAACACAATTGAGAAAGGTTCTGTAGACATCCGAATGCAAGACACGGGGGCAACAGCTTCGAACGATTGGGCCGACTTTACTGAGCCAAGTGGTCTTCCTCCTCTCGACTATTTCCATCACGATACCCAATCTCTGTCGATGGAAAACTGGACAAATGACACAGAAAGTCAAGTACATTACGAGGACTTGCTTGAATTAACGACTGGAAGTGATAATTATTTGTGTGGGATGGAGGATTCAGGAGTAATCAACACGGGGTTACAATATAAACCATATGGTAATCATATTGCCTATATAAAAATCTTACACTAGGACACCATGACTGATTTGATAGCAGGCACTCCTACCAACATTGATCTATCCCATCCAATTGAATTTCATGACTTACAGCGAACGGTAGAAATCATGCCATCTACTTCAACAGCAATGGACACGAGTTCTGCACCGAGTTCGAGGGATACGCCTCCCAGTATGCACTTTAATACAAGTGCGAGCACAACACCTAGAACAAGCATGTCAGGTTGGAGTCACCAATCGGCACATTACCAGGTCTGTGTCAACATGTTATGTTCAGGTGCACAAATGGAGTCCCTCATGACCGGATTAGCGGGCCTAGGGACATGTATTACTATGAAGATTGACATCAAAGAGGATAGAGCACCTGTAGAAATGCAGTTATAGCGGTTCGCATATCATAGATAGAAAAGGCGTCGCGGAGAAAGTCTACCTTATTGAGTCAGATATGTACTATTTCGAGTATAGGTACAAATATTCTTAGACAGCCCCCTTCTAAAAGTGGATGTTACAAATTTCTACTCTAATAACCATGCTAATAGCGCTTCGTGAAATATTTCAGGTTCTTGGATTTGCGGTGCATGGCCTAAGTCAGGGAACTCAATCAGATCAGCATTAGGCATAGCTGCTGCGGCTTGCTTCCCCAACACATCGTAGTGACCCAGTTTGGCTTGAACATCTGGTGGGCTCCATTGTTTGCCCAAAGCTGTATTATCTTTGTCGCCTATCATCAGAAGTGTTCTCGGTTTAAGCATTCCAAATTCGTAAACTACCGGGGCGCTGAGTGCCATGTCAGTGACGAGAGCCTGGTTGAAGGCAAACACAGCTGCCTCATCCCCTTGGTAGATATTAACCAACATGTTCACCCATACATCGTAAGAGGCGTCCCACTGTCCTACATAATATGTCGACTGCTCATATTCTCGGATTGTTGTATAGTTGCTCGAAGACTCGATAGTGTCTAAGATATCGATGGGTTTATATGGTACGCCAAGGGCTTTCCAGTCCTCCAGGCCGATAGGGTTTACTAAGACCAACTTCTCAATGATATCTGGGAACATCAAACCGAAGCGTATTGATGCCATCCCACCTAATGAATGACCGATCACGGTCACATTCTCAATTCCAAGTACATCTAGTAGACTCTTCGTGTTATATGAGAACTGCTGCAGCGTGTATTGATATGATTTTGGCTTTGAAGACTTGCAGAAACCAACTTGATCAAGCAAGATAACTCTGTAACCTACTCCGGCAAGCTGTCGAGCGGTTTCTTCCCATGTGGGCCCACAAAAGTTCTTTCCGTGTAGGCAAATAGCAGTCTTTCCATTCGGCTCGGCGGTTGGTTCAACTTCCATGAAAGCCATCTCAACTTCCTGGAGTTGAGATGTGAACTTGTAAGTTTTCAACGGGAATGGATACGTAAAATTTGAACCGTTTAGGTCTCCATCTGAAGGCACTTCGCATATGGGTCCTGGGTCTTGGCCTGCCGCATATCGTGTCAAAATGGTGAGTCCGACGATGATGGTCGGTATAATTGTGAAGATTCTCATAATAAGACTGAAGATTTTAATTCAATTGCACTGAATGCGATTCTTCAAAAATCCATACAGAAGTCGATTATCATATTTATTCTATCCCCCCAAAAATATATAATAATGCACTTATTTTCCATATACTCAGAATTCAACCAAAGTCCTGATTAGCGGCGGTGTGAAATGGTTCTATTTTTGAATCTGATAGCATCTACAGCACAATCACGCCAAACTTTTGTGTCTTGCGCCGTACCTCAGTAACAAGTGATATGAGCTCCGACCCCTCAATGCATCTAGATCGGCGGTTATCCAAAGACTGATATTGTAGCCGAATCACCATGTATGTGCGTCTCCACGTCCGGCGCGGCGGAAGCTGGGAAAAACCTGCCTAGCATCGGTCTAAAGCGCTGCCACGTACTCGGAGAACTTCCTTAGTTGGTAACTGGGCATGTGGAGATTAAGTAGGTATTCTTCAACCCGACTCCCTTTCTACTTTTAAAGGGAATTTGACTTGGTCTTTAGCTTGAAGATGCTGAGGATCGAGAAGGGGTTTATAAGGAACCGCATTACTTTACTACCAAGCAATAGACCAATCCCGCGCTTCATAGATATTGATATTGACGTAGTGTTTGAGCGGTATTCCGTGTGTCTAAGGGTTTATTTCTGAGTAATAAAATTTTAGCATATTTAGTTCAAAATCATCACACCATCAATTACTTACTGTGTCCAAGTGCCGGGAAAGACCGGGCCTAGGCAAATTTTCTATCTTGGCATATCCAGAGTCACAGCAGAGATATCGCTTAGTTGGAGCTTCCGGATCGCGTTGTGGCCCCGATGTAACCTCAAACCCCTCTAATATTCGAAAGCTTCCTTGACGATGAGGAGATAATATCATTAGTCATGTGTTATGGGTGGGCTTCTGGCCACGCAGGTTTGCAGCTATCAGTGATGCCAATTGCCAGTTGAAAGTACCGCGATAAGTCAGCAGGTCATTATGTGCCACTACAGGTATCAACGAAGTAGCATGTTCAACTTGTCTAGGAGGTGACCTAAGCCCCTCTGGAACCCTTCCTACCTTCTTAGCATGCATGGCAATTACATGTCAGAGAGAATGGTTAACCACCTTGGACGAAGAAATCAAGCGTCAGATCCTAAGATTATTAATTAATCTTTTGTGAACATCGATCATCTTGACATCAGCCTATCTGATTTACACACAGCCCCAATGTGACCTTATCCACTAGATTTAAATTATACAGTAAACCTTAGCTCAAGTAGAAACCCCACGCTTTTCTCTGGTTAGCATTGTACTATGGGGCTATTTGTAGATCGTCTAAGCGTATTATATGGAGATCAATGGTTCATTCTGTAGATCCGATGGCAACCAAGGCAGCGTCAAGGTGTGGGTATGGAAATCGGCGACCAGACTTTTCTCGCCCATGTATGGAAGCTCGGTAAGTTCAACATTGGATAGTTTCTGGAGTTAAGCAATTATGTAAGTTAGTCATGGTTATAAACCGTACCATTCTTCACCAATAGAAATGAAGAGCGCGCCTTCGATGCGACCCCGATATTCGTGAACTAGCGTAACCTCTCTAGTCACGAAGGTTGCCGGTTCGGGAATTTGATATCTGCTTTTGGTGAGTTATAGTAATATTGGTATCCGCAACTATATGAACTTGGCTTGAATGCCTCTTTTTTAGGAAGTTCTGAGTTGATATGACGACCTAAAAAACGGGAAGGAAAATATGTACGAGAATCTCATATATCAATTGGTGCCGACGAGATATTGAACAACCATAGTCCGGGAGCTTTCTGGAAAATCCATTCTTTTCTATGACTGCCTACACATACCTAGTCATGGATGAGAACATCAAACTCGATACCAACGTCGTTGATATAGAAGTTCCTTGCATTGTCTTCTTCGTTTTAACGCCTGTGTTCCTAGCCATACGAATATCTTCCCGAATGAAGACTGGCTCAGGTCTAGGATGGGATGACTACACTATCATAGTGTCGTGGGTATGTTCCATTCGGCTCATTCCGATCCAATTCCTGCATGGGCTAACGGTCGACTTCTAAGACCTTTGCTCAAATCGTCTCTAGTCTTCTGATAGTTGCATGTATGCACGGTTTTGGACAGCATATCTATGAGATCACTACACCGGAGCAGTCTCTTACGTTGAAGGTAAATACCCACGTTTCTATGACAGTCTTATCCAGATGCCAGCAAAGCTAACGTAGGAAAAGCTTTATTATGTCGCGCAAGCATTCTATAAACTTACGTTGAATCTAACTAAGGCATCTGTTATTCTATTATATCTGCGCATATTCCTCCAACGATGGTTCAAGATCTCTTGCTATATCCTGCTCAGCGTAATTCTGGCATACATGGTAGCGACTACCACATCGTCGATTTGGCAATGTACGCCTATCAGTAGAGCTTGGGATAAATCCATACCCGGGACCTGTATCAGCATTACTGGCAACTGGTATGCGAATGCTGGTTTCTCGATTGTCACGGATATTGCGATCCTGGTGCTCCCGATGCAGCCAATCTATCGATCTAACCTTCCAACAAAGCAAAGATGGGCACTTATTATTGTATTTACACTAGGAATATTGTGCGTGTTGACTCTTTATTAGTGTTGACTCTTTATTAGTACCTACCTACTTGTAACTTGTTATTTACCTGAACTGTGTAACGAGATAGGAGTTAGCTAATACGAGTGGTTAGTGTCACGATAACAAGCATTCTACGAATGCAGACACTGAATTTCTCTTCTACTAGTTCCGATCCCACCTACGACGTCGCGTCGTCGACATGGACTGTCATCGAAGAGAATGTCGCCATCATATGTGCATGTCTGCCTATGTGCAAGGGTCCACTCAACTACTTGTTCCCATCAATATTTGCCTCGGCTCCGAGACGTGTCTCAGCCGGCTTCAAACCAAGTCAAAATTCGAACAATTCGAATAATTCGAGTCGTAGTTACTGGGCTCCGATGAGAGGGGATAGGGAAATATTGAGTACGCGTGTGACGCGCGTTGAGGGACGGAAACCCTCTACGAGTGGGATTAGTCAAGAATATATGCTGGAAAGTACTTCCTCAGGGGATCAAGTTAGTGATATGGAAGAAGTCCGCGGTATTCGGAAAGTTATACAATATGACATAACAGTACACACATCGGGTGGTAGCATAGAGACAGTCTGATAGATTTCAATACGAAAACTCAATAAAAAGATAAAAAAAAGGAAAAAGGGGCCCCCCTTTTTACTAGCCAAGCCCCTTACAAAGTTAAAACGGAATTTCTATTCACCCGTGGATCCATCCATGACGTAGTGGATGTACCTAGGTACTCAATTAAACTTGCTTAGCTAATCCGTAGCTTAGAACTTTGAAATTCGGAATTCGGAAATGTTTCTCTCGAATTTATCGAATTGCCGACTTTCATTTATCAATTATTCAAGATCCACCAGATGTCTATTAAACGTCATCGCCCACGATGAAGCCCATACGCTACTTGCCTCAAAACGCATGGAGATCCGTTGCTCCACGTTCGTACTGCCGTTCAAGCTTTCTTCGTACCAATGCGCAACAATGGCGAACCATCCGAACGCGATCACGATCACCACTGCTCGAGGATCTTAACGTGAATCGCATGCGCGCAGATGCTTCTGCTCAATTTGCGAAACGCCAGTTCTTTCTCCTCTGTGGTGCGATATCCGGTACCGTAATAACCGGATATCTCTCATATCTGTTCTATCAAGAGCTTCGCACGCCCAAGAAATTGGATAGCGGGCTGTCTGATAAACTAGATCCCTTCAATACCGAAGCCGGCTCGAAGCGCAAAACGGTTATTCATAGCGGGGACGGCACAGAACTCGTTCCGACGGGGAATAGTACTATTCCTACCTTTCCTCGTGTGTTTGATCTCACGCTCGGAGCGGAGGAGGGGCAAGAGAAAGTCAATGGGGTAGAATACACTTTAGTCGGATTAGGTGTAAGGACGGTGAGCTTCTTAGGCATCCAAGTATATATGGTAGGATACTATATTGCGACTCAAGACATCGCTGCGATACAGTCACGTCTAATCAAGGAGATAAATCCCATCGCAACAACACTAGTACCGAGCGAGAAGGATGAGCTGCGCAAAATCTTACTAGATCCGGAACGAGGGGAAACATTGTGGAACGAGATTCTCCAGGAGGTGAAGCCACGCTCCCTATTCAGGGTCGTCCCCACGAGGGATACGGACTTCCATCACTTGAGAGACGGATTCGTACGCGCAATAACGGCCAGGTCACAGGGTAATAGCCGTGACTTTGGTGATGAAGCTTTTGGAGAAGCGATGAAGCAGTTCCGGAGCTTGTTCAATCGAGGAAAGGTCCCAAAGAAGCGGGAGATGCTCCTAGTTCGAGATGCTGCTGGGCGATTGACTATCACTTTTGATGATGGCAAGACCGGTATAGGCGCTCTCGGAAGCGTTGCTGAAGAGCGCGTGTCTCGCCTGTTGTGGCTGAACTACCTAGCTGGCAGTAAGGTCGCGTCCGAACCGGCAAGGAAGAACATTGTCGAAGGCATCATGGAGTTCGTGGAGAGACCAGTGGGTACGGTCGCGACACAGGTAGTGTGACGCATATATGCCGAAATCACCTATAACTGGTGAAGTGTGCATCTTTTGAGCGTTGACAATTGTACATTGGTGTATATTACGCAGCATCCCATCCACTCTTGTGTCACCTAGCGAGAGCATCTTGGTCATGCCAATTCGCTCGTTCGTACTACCCACCACCAGGTGCCTTCTTCGGTAATGCAAGAACGCCCCGGATGATTCGAACTGATTTCTTGGCCGGGTATACTAGGCTAAAGATCCGAATGTGACGATGTCTTTATTCGCCTCCTCGATCCAAGATGCTTGGCCTCGTTTCATCGTGAGGAAGAGCACACGTCGTCTGCCGGAGTCGGTGGCTGTGATATAGGAGTGGCAGATTGAAATGTCGTCGAAAACACCAGAACCAAGACATGGTGTCAGAGAAGAGCCATCTTGGCCGTATAAATGCAAATTAAATGGTCACGTAGTAGCGGATGGACATGTAACCACCAGACTTTTCGAAACCAGGAAACTTCAAAAAGGCTGGTCGATCATTGTCGAACATCTCCTTTTTCTCTGTCTGCTGCGACATTTCTAGAAGACCAAACTCCTCAGATGTTCGTCTCAACTTCGTCCTCGAACCTTCAACTAACACGGTCGACTGTGTCGGAAAACTCGATGCCCGGTTTATCTCACGGACCTGAACAATAGGATGTTGGGCACGGCGGCCACGGTCGGTGTCATTCTTGTCCCAGTTGTCCTGATCGCTATCATCCTAGCTATGTGGTACTGTCCATTTCGGCGCGTAGACCCTCCTGAGCACGCTGAGGTAGCCACTAGCAGCTCTGGCAGAGTAGGCGTTACAGCGAGTGGTACGGGCGGCACTACAACGGGTAGTGCTCCGGGCGTCGATACTACAGCTATCCCCTACGTTGCGCCATCCTACGAACTCCAGTCCCATCAGTCGCATCGGTCTTTCAGGCTTGCTAGAATATCGGAAGAGGGAGGCCCCTTTCATCATCATCACCATCACCACCATCATCACGCGACTCACAAGTAACCATTCCCCCATATGGTTCTGTGACGTTCTAAGGTTACCAGTCATATTCGGAGTCGGCTTCAGCCCCCCGGAAGCTACAGAGGCCCATTTTATTTGCGCAGACTCCGGTTCCTCGCTCACCACGCCGCCTCGCTATGCCCCAAGGTCCCAGCACATGGCGGGGGGCTGCTCGATTTGGTAGCACGTGCGCCGGAAGGATCGACGGATACGGATTTATGACGTTATGACATAGTCGAAGCTAACGAAGCAAGATATTACATGTTACATGGAAAAAGCATTGGTTTGTTTCATTGGTGTGAAGAGTACGCACAATGTTTTGGAGACACATGAGCAATCCAGAAAGAAATTGGTAGTTGCGGCGACCAAATTGCTATCTCATCAGCTTGTCGGGTTTTTTGTTAGTTGTTGATTTCGGGGAGCTACCAGGCTAGTCCCCAGATCTCTATTATACGTTCAATATATATCTAGGTGCTAGGTATCGGTGTCAGAAAATATATCGTGTATTCTGATGTGGAGTCTATTCGAATCACTAAGTGCAGTGATATCATGCGCTCATGATCGAAAAGCCATATACGGATTCTTGTGCCAAGGCATTGTTCCTGGATCCACTTATGCGCCCGGAACATGCAAAATCTAGAGAATACCTAATAGGTAGGTAGGTAGAAATGTAGAAATGAGTTAGAATCGTTATTAGACCACTATGGCGTCTACTCATCATGCATGCCGGGGATTGTTAGCCATAGAGCTTACTGCTATCTTGAGGCGCAGCCACCTCCTCGTGTTACAAAATCCACATAATGAGAATATCACAGTACATGTCCTACCTAAGTGACCCGTACTTTTCTCGCCACAGGATCCATCGAGTCACAAGGAATTTCGGAACCATGATTTACTTGTCCATGGTACTACATCCATTGTATCTATCGATAGTATAAATATGTAGATATCTATCCAAGGCGATAACGACGTAAGTCTAGCCATGTTGTATCGCTCGCTCGCTCTCCGGTTCGCCTAGCAGAAAAAGATATGTTCAGATACATCTCTTCAGGAGTCGAAACCAGCACAATCTACAACACTTGGAAAATAATTGAGAAAACAGCCAAGGTACACAAGGTACACGCGGAGCTGGTAGTCTTTCCATTCATAACTCGTTCATAGTTTGGAGGGGTGACCATGCAGTCATAGGGCGCCGGCTTCGGAGAGGAGATTCTTGAGTTCGCCGGACTTGGCCTGCAGGTCAGAGTTGCCGCCGATATGCTTCTTGCCGATCCAGATATTGGGGACGGTGCGCTGTCCCGATATTTCAGCGAGAGCAGCCTGGATCTCGGAACCGTCCGGCACCTCGTCCAGCTCAACCAACTTGTACTTGGCACCTAGACTATCGAGAAGACGCTTCGAGGCGCTGCAGTAAGGGCAGTAGGACTTGGAGAATACGGCTACGGAAGGGGCAAGTCTGTTAGCTATTGTTGTGTTGTGTCGTGTCGTATTATATTATATTGTATTGTATTGTTGGGGAGATATATGACGGCAAAAGACTAGACAACTCATGGTCGTGGATGTTGGTAGCGAATAGCTGCAGCCTGCAGTTGGATCGCAAATACCAGGTACCGAGCAGGACAAAGCAAACTTAAGATCAGATGGCAACATGATAACTTACCAACGGCATTCTCGTCGATGATACCCTGAGCTTTGGTTTTAGCGTCGGCCATGGCTTGCGATACCGTGGAAGATGAGAAGAATCGGCGGATAAGAAACATAAAAGTTGCTGGTTTGTGTTGTTGATAACTTGTCGCAAATGAACTGGTGGGGGGGGGTATTTGAAGTTTTATAGTCGTACCCGTTTCGGTAGGATCTAACGGATGGATGGCAAATGGTATGGGTGTATTTGTCAGAGCTGGGACGCTGGTTGCCTCTTTCTACCAAGTGCACGAATATAAAGAGTGACTTTGCGACAAGGGGATGTGGATGTGGATGATGGTAGAAGGCGCAATAACAAACCACATTAGAATAGATTGGGGACTGATGATTTGAGATCACTGGTCACACAGAACCAAACCTTGACACGACACCCTTGACAGATCAAAGATTTAAAGATCAATTACCAGGTGCCAGGTGAAATCGGAGACCTCGGGATATGGAAATGAATTCGAAAGTCACTATTGCCAGGCAGGTACTAGCTCATATATGGACTGGTCTAAAGATACATTCATATGATATAGATGTAGGTACATACATGTACGTACCTAAGTATTGAAAAAGTTCAGTTGAAGTAAGGAACAACGGGGAGGAGGGACAAAAATGACGCAATTGCCTTAATGTGAGAAATGTCCATTCAATGGTAACGGGACAATGAAGACTCGATGCGGGGCATTTGATCTTAAAAAAGTCAAGACATCAGACAATCATGCGCATAGGAACCTCGCACTTACCCAGATCCAACTTGGAAAGTATTAGTGATTTCAACCTTGGAACCTTCTTCAATCCTTACAGACCATATTATTCAACAACAGAAACAATAGGTAGAACCTCGAAGCTTTGCTTACGTAGCAAGAGCGTGCAAATCATCAAGGATCATGGATATTATCATGGATATTCTGCCACCGCCTTACCTAACAGAGCTAAGCCCAGCTAACGATCAAGCACGCTAGTCATTAGGCGCAGCATTTGAACTCCGTACTCTTCTTTTTTTTCTCTCTGCCACTTCGTAAGATTAATTCCCAAGCCAGCCTCATCTCACGCTTGGCTCACCAATTGGCAATTGACAAAACGTCTCTTTATTAAACCACTCCTCTCACTAACTCCGACTAAACTTACCTAATACTGCTGCATTCCATCCAATAAATACACCTTCTTTCTCATTGTTATCTACAGTGTATCCAGTACCACTCGTCGCCCGTACGTGTCATCCAATTGCAAAGGAATCCCATCCTTTCAGGACCGGTACAGGATAACTCAATCTTTATCGCGCACGTTCATATCTGGTGGTTCGAGTCCCAAATCCAGAGCGAGGAGTTGCACAATCATAGATGCGATGCCTTAGCTGTGGAACTTTTTCAGAAACCGACCCAATAAGAAGGAAATATCTCGGGCCAACTTCGCGACTTGAAAGATCCATAAGCAACCTAAGCAACCTGTCCTTTGAATCGCATGACCATCCAGCCAGCCTAGGCAACCTATCGTGGGTTCACTCCTGACCGAATTCTATTTGCGCAGTGACAACACATCAGACGCTCCGCCGAACAGTTGAAAACGAAACCTTACACTACGTATAACAACCGCTGGAGCCAGACAAATTCATTACAAGTCCATAGGAATCCATACCGGTCCATACCAATCCAAAGCTGTCTAAAGTGTCCAAAGTAGACAAAGTAGACAAAGTCACTACACTGCACAAACCTTGCAGATCTCTGGAGTCTAGAGCCAGTCTCCACGATTACTATAGGTTAGTATCTATACGGTAGTTACCTATAGTGACCTATAGTACTAGTACCGGGCAGCACTAGGCAGTACTGAACGGTACTGGGCAAAGTCGCAGTTACAGAGCGACTGAGCTTGCTGGTAGGAGGAACGGGAACAAAAGCGACCTGAAAACGACCAACCGAAATTCGCACAAGAGTCCTAGGGGCATTCTGCACGGCTCCGTCCCGAGATTACATGCATTAAGCCCCAAGCAGCGAATACTTTATTCACAGACGATTGCCTACCGTAAGTATCGGTACCACTCGCCGTTGCATCTGCAACTATAACTTCTCCGCAAGTTAAAATAAAGAAACTGTCGCTGGGTGTCCTCCGGGACAACCCAGCTCTGTCAAAGTGGCTTCGAATCAGGCATTCTTGGCATCAGCTAGTGCCATCAAGAACATCACTGCCTTATTACCGCCTGCATTACAGACTTACGTTCAAACAACAGTCGGCCATCTTTCCGAAGCCGTAGCCGGATCTAACGAATACCTTGTCTCGCAAGGAGTATCACCGACTCTACTATATTCAACCATCGCCGGTACCGCTGCAGCCCTCGCGTTACCTCTCAGCATGATGTCTCGATTTGGCTGGGGTTCCAGCCGCGAAGCCATATCTCCATACGCCTCTCAAGCCGATAGCCAAGGTGTACCTCATGTGACCGACGATGACTTTAGCTATATCACGTCCGAAGATCTTGAAAATTCCTTACAAACTCCTTCCCGAACCTACGACCCTCAAGGCCGACGGCCTCCCACTACTGCTAGCCTCGAAGATGACGTACTCCTAATCAAGAACAAGGGTGTCACATATCCCGTACACTTCCCTGCCTATTCTATCGGCGACGGCAAGTTGCATGTCTCGGATGTGCGTGATCGTGTGGGGTTGGTTATGGATCTTAGTGATCGTCGAAGCCGACGGATGAAAATGCTTTACAAGGGTCGGCACCTCAAAGAGCAGAATGTTCCCATCCGCGATTACGGAGTGAAGAACAACAGTGAACTACTGGTTGTGGTGCCCGAAGGCAGGATAAGCGACGAAGATGGAGAGAGCAGCAGCGAAGAAGTCGTCGTCACGGAAGATTCCATCGAACAGAAGTCGAAGAAGAAGAAGAACAAATCTACGAAGAAGAAGAAGAGGGATCGTCCCGCCGCCGCCGAAAGCTCCGCGAACCTGGAAGTGCCAGGACAACGCGATGAAGGCAGACGAGGATCACCGGACCCTTCCGCTCACCCGTCAAGAGTGCCTTCTCCTTCAGTTCCGTCCGGTCCTAGCGAAAAGTTAGATGCGATCAGATCTCACTTCGACACGAAGCTTCTACCCCTTTGCCGACAATTCATAAATAACACACCGGTGGAAAAGAAGAAGTGCGAGGACGAACATCGAAAGCTAAGTGAGACAATTATGCAGCATACGCTGTTGAAGCTAGACGAAGTGGATACAGGAGGGGATCCCGACATCAGGGCCAAGAGAAAGGACCTGGTGAACTACGTGCAGGATGTCTTGAGGCAGCTTGACGAACGAAATCCCTCTTTAAACAAGTCGAAAGGCAGATGATTGATTCTAATCATCGTCTCGTGGTACCTACTTGTTAAGCAGTTACCCGAATTATATCATGTTTCACGACGAGCTTTCATCTTTACTGTATAAAACCGACCACCCCCCTTCCCCTCCCCTTCAATCCTTACCAGTGCCACCCCATTGCTTTTGTGTCTGAGAGGACATCTTCATAGATCAAGCGGGTTACGGAGAGCATGAGGAGTTAGGAGAAAGAGATCCACCACGCTCCTCGATACTATACCGAGGCTGGGCGATTGTTTGCATCCATTCGGTGGGCTTGCTCAGGGTCATTGCGAATAGAGCTTCATCCTAACTTGCATGAGAAGAAAATTTAAAAATTAAAAATTAATACGCGATTGCTATTGCTAAACGGCTAGGACTTGAGAGTTAGGAATCAGGAATCATGATATCAATGCAACAATGCACAATGTGAAGATAGAGTGATGATGCTTCAAGGTTTTCAAAGTCGATGCGAATGTTCAACTTCGAAATGTCATGTATTCCAATCATATGTACCCATGTATTGTAGATCCGGCAACTGAACATCCATCCATAGGAGTCCACCAAAATAAATTGGAACATGAAATCCGTGGACGAGCCGGGGTGTGGTGAGAATGTTAGGTCATTTCTCACGTGGCGACAATGCCGACCGGTCCGTTGCCAGGTGGTGGTTGAAATTAGCGGATAGGGATTGGAGGAATTGGAGGAATTGAAAAGAAGTGGAAGAATTATTACTAGTAGGTCATGCAAGCCCTAGTGGTATTAGACGATAAACCCTCTCGCTTCGGCTTTAGCCCCACCATTCCGAATAGGGATTAGTCATAATATCCCACTGTGCACACTCTCTGGTATTGTGGTTTCCCGATTAATTTTCAACATCTTGTGATGAACCTTTCACATTTGCGACCATCAACAACCAAACCGCGACTTTACTAACCTACAACAGCGAGGGTCCAATAGGTTACAGACGCATTTTACATTGCGCTCTCGACCTATTTCATTCCTCTTTCTCCTTTCTTTCTTTCTTCATTCTGTCCACCAGCTAAGTTTCCGTCCGCGAAACGTCGTGGTGACGATTCGGAAAGATGTCTTCCTTCGAGCCTGTTGTAAGTAAATAACGCCACCTATCTATCACCTTCATTTTCCTACGAAGAGATCATAGCGAGGTTTCGAATTGGCCCGGTTGGCTGGTTCTATATAGAATCGATATTTTCACTCGCGGCGACTCACGAAATCAATTATCCATATATGACACATATAATTCACGAATCACCAAGAATTGCAACTAACCGGCACTTTCTTACAGGTCGTCATTGATGGCAAGGGTCACCTCCTTGGTCGACTCGCCAGTATTGTCGCGAAGCAACTCCTCAGCGGTCAGAAGATCGTTGTCGTTCGCTGTGAGGCCCTCAACATCTCCGGCGAATTCTTCCGCGCGAAGCGTACGTAACACCCGTCATACTCCTCTCCCTCAGTCACGTTGGTCTTGAAACACCTGGAAAAATTGGTTCGAACAGAGCTGGAACTGGTCAGGAGCTTGGGAAACTTTTATTGGCCGAGTCAATTTTCAAATTCGAGAGCAAAGTCTGATACGGAATTACAGTCAAGTACCATGCCTACCTTCGCAAGATGACCCGATACAACCCTACCCGAGGTGGTACGTTATAAATCCTCTCCCCGGCGATTCCGCGGAAATCGCGATTCGAGCTGCGATGTATATCCAGTCCATCTAACGATTCCCAGGTCCCTTCCACTTCCGTGCTCCTAGCCGAATCTTCTACAAGGCCGTCCGTGGCATGATTCCTCACAAGACTGCCCGAGGTGCCGCTGCGTTGGAGCGATTGAAGGTTTTCGAGGGTGTCCCTCCTCCCTACGACAAGCAGAAGAAGATGGTTGTTCCCCAGGCTCTCCGTGTTCTCAGACTACAGCCCGGTCGCAAGTACTGCACCGTCGGTCGTCTAAGCCACGAGGTTGGCTGGAAGTACCAGGACGTTGTTGAGCGGTATGTCGTATCCAGAGTTATCCTGCGATTTCCGCGCTCTGCGGAAAGTTCTGCGGGAGTTGATGCCCTTTTCCTGCGACCTGATTTTGCTAACTTGCGGATTGCAGATTGGAGGAGCGACGTAAGGCGAAGGGTGCGGCATACTACGAGCGCAAGAAGTTGGCGCTACGACGATTGTCGGAAGCCAAGAAGAACGCCAAGGTCGACACCAAGACGGTCAAGGCCCTCGAATCTTTCGGCTACTAATTGTTTCTTCGCCACTTCTGCATTTTCTTTCCGACCAAAACAAATACCAACAACACAATCCGTCTCATACTTGCAACTAGAACCGGCGTGAGGGTTAGGGAAACTCAATCATCATATTTGCACTTGTCATTCTACGCAATTCGAGGGAAGGCAGGGCGGTCATGGGGTGAGGGATATGTCACCGGCTCCGGTCCTGTGTTCAACGAATTTCGTCGTCTAGGCACCGAATGAGAAAAACGATACTCAAGAAAGTAACCTCACGGTTTTTCGAATGATGATGTGCTACGTGTGCTACGTGTGCTACGCTATGATTTGATGTGACATGATATCATTGATAAGTCGCGAAACTACCGACTTCGTTGGTAGCTTTCAATTCCGCAGCCTACCTACTACGCAGCTGTCTCGTTTCCCTTGAGAAGCGCAGGGTACTTTCCGGACCCTAGGTAGACATAGATAATGGATGATCTGTTATGTAACCCGCGCTCACGAATCTTAACCCTAACCTTATCCTGACCGTTACTAGGTATGTATAAACGAATATTACGCGCTCTGCGAGACGCGCCCAGCCCTATCCCATAGACCAGCAAGATTGAATCGCCTCTTAGGCGCAGCTGCGGGATATAGCTTCACTACTTCTAGGAGACTCGGTAGACTGATCATCGTATAGGAAGATGAATTGTACATGGTCCAACGCCTACTTTCCCAGCTGTATTATGTGTGCCTATAGTTGGTGTCCTTTGGGGGATGTTGAGGTGTGTTTTTCCGCCAAGGGCACTCACTAGTTAGGTTACCTAGTTTTCTAGATGCTGTCAAATTTACTGTTAAAAGCATTAGTATCTCTCCCTAGTAGAAGAGGATAATGGAAGAAAATTTTGTGAATTGGACTTGGGCTTGTAGGAACCTCTCGTAACATCCCTCTATGGCTTACCTTCGACTGACAGTCCCCGTATTCTAACTTTGACAAGAGGAAATGCTACTATTCCGTGGCATCGGAATGCGGTCACTCAGTGTATGCAAATGGACTTCAGGGATAGGCACAAGAGTCTCATCATGTTTTATTAGACTGCGGTTAATTCGCAATCGAAGAAACTACCTAGCCTATCGACGACCCCGCGGAGAACTTTCCATGACCATGTTTGCATTCCGTCAGGTGATTTCCATGTCTGCTTGCCTCCCCGATTCCATGAGCCTTTCGCAGAACAGCGTGTGTGTGTGTATCAGCGTTCAGAACGACCATTCGCGATTACGATTGAAGAAAGGCAGACTAGTTGTTGGAAGACGAGAACGAAAACTTGTAATGTTCTCTCCGGTACGAGGACTTAGAGGAGCGTGTTGCCGTTTCGGGTTCCCTCACTAATTCCGGGTTTTGTGTTAGAGAAGCTGGAGAGGAAAGGGGATAGGTAGGAGTGTAAGGTACTTACAGGCGCATGTCTCTCAAGTCATCAGTGACCGTGAGTACAATCGAGTTCAAAGAAGTCTCCTTTACTCGAGTTTGTATTGGTTAGCAGAAGTTTTATAGAATATGCATGTTGGCAATAAAATAATCAGAATGATGGTGATAAAGAGATTTGTAGAAGACTTACAAGTTTGCTCAAGAGTTCACTCGAGGCGATCACGGGCGTGTGCTATACTATCTGTCAGTTGATTCTGATTGAATTACGGCTATATTAGATGGATGATGACCAGCTTACGTGTGGTTGGCGATGGAAGATGCTCATCGCGAATTCCCCGGTGAACTCAGCATTGAGGAGACGTTCGATCAAATCATCCATATGACACCGCATATGGATGATAATCGCCATCCTGGCCGCCGCCTGAGGTTCAGGGGCGTTGCCGAAACTTTCGACGATGGTTCGAAATTCCTCTCTGGCCGTCTGGCGCATTTCGAAGACCTGAACAATCTCGGAGCTGAGGTCGAACTGTCGAGCCGGGTTGGTGCTATAATCATTCAGGAGAATGATCAGGTCCCGCGCGGGCAGTACTTCGCCCTCGCTGTAACCTTGGAGAAAGGCACCAAATGCGGTGTGGTAGAATCCGGCGTTGGATACCGTGAGGACTTCGCCGATGCGGTTGAACGCGCGGGCGTTGACCTCCACCATCTCGCGGGAATCCATGGTTGAGGTGGATTTTGGAGAGTGTCAAGTTTGTGGAATGAGAGGTAGAGGAAAAGAATTAAGAATTTGAAAACTCTGTGGCCAGGACCTTTGGAAAATATAAAACATGGTGCCTTTTTCGAGCTTGGTCAGTACCTAGTTCCACGACGGAGCTCTTCATTTGTGAATAGTTCTTACCATCTCAGGGTTGAAGGCGGATCTGCGACGAATACTTGCTTGGAAATCTCACGATTGGAAGGGGTGGCTTTTGTTGCAGATAAGTCTCGGCACTCGATGGTGAAGGAAGTAGATTCCTTTTAGGCTGGCCGTTCACATACGTGGATATCTATGTCACAGTACATTGTCACTTCAACACCAAGTGTTTATTCTTCCCTAAGGGGCTCCAACTGCAGAATATATGTTGGTGTTGGGAAAAGGGGGGTCGATTATCAAGAAAACATCATTCAAAGCTTTGGCTGTAATAAATCAACTGCATCATTTTGGAGTATATAAGCTAGGTAATGGAACTAGGTCAGCTTACTCGACCGCCCCTGATCAACGAAAGACGTACCTATTCCTTGAAATTCGACCATTCTTATCTAGACACTGAATACTAGACCTCCATTAGCATTTATCAAGCTCCCGGTACACCATCCGGACTCTGGGCTACACAAGATGCCGACTATTCCTGCGATTTCGTAGTCGTAGGCCACGCGGCCACCATATTTCTCCCCTATCTCTCGCACCTCCGGGGAATCACTAGACCGAATGGAAGATAGGGGTGTAAGTGCAGTATAAGTTCCTAAAGATCGTTTCATCTCATCTGATACAAGTAGATACATGTCTGTCAGCACCGGGCCAGGATTTATACTATTTACTGTGGCACGCTCTGCGAGCTCACGACTCCAGACTCGAGCCATAGCTTCTATCGCGGCCTTGGTGCCAGAGTACAATGTCGAATGCGGAGTGCCCATCTTAGGGTTGATGCTGGACACCATGATAATGCGGCCGGACCTATCCGTCGGCAGGTGCGGCATACAAGCTATCGTTAACAATATCGGTCCGAGTACGTTCACGGCGTATATACGCTCAAAGTCTTCTTCGATGATATCTTGAAACGGACCTCTGAGCGCTATTGCGGCGTTGTGGATCAGGATATCGATCTGCAGTTCTCCGGTTTCCGGGTTCTCGAAATGGGTTTTGGCTGTCCCGATCATCTGAACGCACTCTTCTCTCCGGGATATATCCGCTCGAATTGCGATTGCCTTTATACTATGGGCTGTCTCTAATTCAGTACAGATTGTGGAGGCCGCCTCATCGGAAGACTTGGTGGCGTAGTTCACGACGATATTGCATCCCTTGCTGGCAAGATTTCGAACAATCGCAGCGCCAATGCCTGTAGAGGCGGTGGTTAGAAATGTGCCACGACGAGAGCCTTCGAGTTGAGAGTTGAGAGTTGAGATAATGGACAAACCTCTAGCAGAGCCAGTCACAATCGCCAGTTTACCCTCGAGCATCCGCGGAACGAGGGGTTTGGAAGAAGCGGCTTGGGACGCCATCCTATGTGGGAAGGTTGGATGATCTTGGCTTTTTGCAGATATACACAAATCACTAGGTTGATACGAACTCTTATATATCTGCCTATGTTACATCGTTCATGTCAAATATATTTGTCATTTCTGATTAGCACGAGGAACTCGTCCGGGGAATACATCTCGTTACGCAATGCTAACATGATAGATCATGACGTAGGTAACCAAGCCCTACCTAGTAAATCCTGTCGATAGAACCGGATAGAATGTATCCTATTCGTAGGACGCCGTTTTCAGACACGACGATGGAGGGTCGAAGAGGGTATATCCGGTTTTCGTCCGTGGGTGATCGTGATGCTGGTCGCACCAGAAGTGTCAATTTACGCCACATCGCGTCATGTCATTCCCCAAGATTCAACTTTACAGCTTTACCAATAGGAAAGATGTCCCAGGATCTCGGAACTTCATCTTCTTGCCTGAGAAGATGCCGCGGAGCCGTTCAAGCATTGAAAGCATTTTTGACATGAGTCCGTAATTTCTTTCGTGATGAAATAAAGCATTAATATTAAGGGTTTTCTTGTTTTCATGTTTTCATGAGAGTGCTTATCTTAGTAGGTAGCTAACTCCATGGTCTCGTGATGGCGGTGTGGGGCGGCAGAACAGTTAGATTCAGTACCTAATTGTAAGGTCATTACATTAGGTAATCATATCAGATCTAGTATAGCTCTCACCGCCAAGACTTAATCTAAATTTAGATATCTGGTGGGGCTGTGGGGTTACCAAGAGACTAACCTAAGAGGGGATTTTCATATTTTAAATTGAAAATGAAAATCTTCGAAAATACAACGTCGTTTATCCCTCACAAGCCTCACAAGGTCTAGGACCCTAGGTACCGAATCTATTTTATCTACAATAACTGTGTTAAATACTATAACTTGTCTTTCTAGAATGATAAATCATAGGTAAGTTGGTCGTTTGGTATGATGCGATCTAACCGTCGCGTCCCTGAGGTATTGTAACGAAAAGAGGCGCAAATTGACGTCGGCTGCAACAGCCGTTGTTCGGCCAGACATTAGGAGGGGTACCCAATGCACCAAAGCATCGATAGCAGCTAGTCAGCATTTATAGATGTGATTAGACCATCAGCAGGTCTATTGGGACCGGTCTAATTAGCAGCAAAAGCCACGGCTGCCACGCCGGTTGAGGCCCTATATAGGTAGATGATCTGATTTCTGATTCTAGACACGCCAGCGAAAGGAATACATGAGTTTCATTTACGTTTATGCCGCATCCCGTGCGGCACGATAACGTCTATCTTGCTCTATTTTCAATAATGCAGCTGTCACCAAACCAAGACTTCGAAACTCGGCTTGCTGCTACGCAGGCACACAAGACCCTTACGCCTCTTAGGTTAGTCCCTTCTTACATGGCCAAAAAGCCGCCGTCGATAGGCAAACAAATCCCTGTTACAAATGACGAAGCATCGGAGCATAGCCAGAGGGACCCTTGTGCCACCTCATGAGGCATCCCGAATCGATTCAACAGGGTGGCACTCCTAGTGAACGCCTCTTCTGTCGTGCCCATCGTGGCTAACGCAGCAGCGGACATCTCTGACTATGCATCCACAATCAGCACCCGGTTCTTAAATCACGGTGGCAGGATCTTACGTAGATTGCTCCGGGTGCGATGGCATTGATCCTGATGTTATGGGGGCCGCCTTCTGTTGCATTTCGTACTTGCAGCAGACAGCCGTTCCTGTCAGGTTAACGCTCGTGAGTTTGATCCAATAGTCCTCGTCAAAATCGGTGAGTGGCGTCTTGTCAGGCGCGAGGGCCGCGTTGTTGACCGCAACGTGGAGTCTGCCGAAGTGCGCCACCGTCTTCTCGATGAGATTCTGCACTTCCGCGAGCTTGGATATGTCGGCTTGGACGAAGATAACCTCACCGAACTTTGATAATTCTTCGGCAACCTTCTCCCCGTCTTTTCTAATATCACATACCACAACCTTCGCACCGGCTTTGAGGAAAACCTCCACAGTCGCTTTCCCCATCCCTTGTGCTGCACCGGTCACAATTGCAACTTTACCCTTCAGGGCAGGGAAGATTTCGGCTTCCGCGACGCGCGACATGACGAAATAATACTGTTCGCAACCTAAAGAAGAAGAAGATTCCGGTGATAGTTGAGGCTTGGGCTAGACGAATCTGTGGTGTTTTTATGCTTTCGAAGGTCCGAATTGCATGATAAATGTAGGAACCGAAGGCATCATATACAAGCCCGCGTCCCGCAACCGAAAGCCACCCAGCGGGTAATTGGGGGGTATCATAGAGGGGGTGTTGTGTGCGGAATGAGTGTAGCGCCGATCAATGCGGTATGGACGAGGGTTACTTGTGGAATGAGCATGGCGTCGTAGGGTCGATGTAACCTCACAGCAAGCCAAGAGATAGATTTCGTTTCTATAATAATATGGCTAGGGCGACTGGAGGACTATACGCAACGATATTTAAGAGGATATTGGATATATGATAAGAGTATTGAAGGATACAAGAGACAATGCCAGATCAAGAGGTTTTCTCTTGTGCTGTCACATCCCGCAGTTTCGTTAGATTACCTATCGACACCCTACAATATACTACAGTGTATAGACTTATGCGAGAGAGTATGCATACCATGGACTTCTTTGAGAAAACTGGAGGGGTTACAAAATAGCTCTACTTCCAATACTTTTACTACCTCAACCATGACTCCTAATCCCGCTGAGAATAGCAATGTCAGCGACAGTAGTGATGTCACTGATACTAGCGATGACGCCCCGCCCCATATGAAGGGTACTAGTAAGCGAGCAATCCAGGATACCAGGTAACACCAACATGATAATCCCAAGATCTTATGAAGACGTTCTTGCCCTGATAGGTTTGCGCGATAGCTGGCCTGGGGGGATTCCTCTACAGCTTCTCAGCCAACGCCATGACCGGAACACTAGCGCAGACCAGCTTCATAAAGTTAATCTTAACAACTGCTAACGCTTTGTCTCTCATGGACGGGCTGCTAGCCACATTCTTTGGAGCGCTTCTATCGGTTCTATCATCCAGGCTCCTGTGTCGAATGAGTAGGGGCGTCGTAATGCAAACCTCGCGGCCGCTTGTATCTTAAATCAGAATGCACCTCGCTGGTCGCGTCATATGCGACATCGCCAGGGGAATGATAATCGCTAATAGTCATGTTTACATGAGAGATGTCGCCCTACCTCACACCCGCAGTATGCTCGTTGAGTTCCAAGGTATAGGCATAGGGGCATCATATGAGTTCTGCTCCCTCTGTGGCCTAATCTTTAGCTTTGTCCAACACCCCGTCTAATGGCGGCTGGTGTACATCGTTCAGACTGTTGTAGCTGCCGGCTCTCTCCTCACTCTACCGGAATCGCCGCGATGGCTCATGGAGAAAGGTAAAGAAGGCCAAGCAATCGCCGAGCTCGAGAAGCTGCATAAGACGAAATCAAATCCAAACAGCCCCTTTATCCGCGCAGAAGCAATACATTTTAAAACGCTGATCGATTTCGAGAGGTGTCTGCTTAAAGGTTACATGGCCATTCTCAAGACAGCATCCCTTCGCAAGTGTGCTTTATGTTCCATCATCTCATGAGCGATGGGACAAGGTGCTGGGATGAGTGACATAGCTAGTATGTTCCCGGCACTGATGCGCGGGACTCTGATTTGGTAACACCCTTCAGCTTGGCCTGGGGTGTGCTTTTACAGTCGTAATAGTTCTCGGGGATGTGTTTAACGCGTTTGCCATAGGCAGATAGGCTTCTTCAAACCATTCTTTGTCTTTTCCGCCTCGGCTGACTCTGTCAATCAAGTACCTAATTGGGGGAGTATCAAATGCCGGCTTGCTTCCCATCATAGCGGTGTTTTCGAAATATTCCCTAAACACCACCTACAAACCTGGCATCAGCGCTCTCGTAGCTTTTTATGGTAGCTTTTTATTTTATCTTCGGATTCGCATGCACTGCAACCATTGACAGTTCATCGTACGCGTATGGTTCGGAGAGATGGCCTAGGCATCTGCGAAGCAAAGGTTCTAATCTGTGGAGTTGTAAGAAGCTCAGAGCTGGAAGTGCTGAGCCAAATTGTTGCTCACCTAGGTCCTAGGTACCTGTGCTACCTATACTTCATGAATTTCACTTGAAATCTACAGACGCTACCGCTGACTATGCCATCCAGACGAGCAGAGAATTGACTATCACTATAATATGCGTATCCGTCCCTATTCTTCGACCGCCATGGAGAGGATTTGCTGGTAGGATCGACACGGTCCAGTCTGACGAGGATAGCGATCAGTCTAATGGAATAATCACAATCTCATTAATACGGAAAACGAGAAATGAGGATATTGATCTTGTCTTGGATAGGTACTATTTCTCGGCCGGATATCTGATATCAATAATACGCGGGCAACAGAAATCAGTGCGACTAGGCTCACCTCTGGCACGGGTAGCGAACAGAGCATTTTGCGGAATATCCAAGCTACCGGCATCCATAAAATCAAAAAGTTTACCATATTCTATGAGGTTAGAGAGGATCGACGACTGTAAGAATGAGAATCAACCTTGGTTTACGGTACATACCAAGAGGATGGCTTGTAGCCCAATACACATTTGAATGGGCATATGAAACTGCTCTGACCTAATATCAATCGATAGAATACCTCAATTCTACCTATATTCGGCGATAATCGTAGAATCCGCTATTCCGCAGAATTTTGGGTTGTGTATCTTTTTAGGATTTGCGTAGGTATCCCCTATATTATAGTGGACTTAAGGGCTTTGGTGTGTTAAAGCCATAAAAGGCTTTAACGGTATTAAGTGTAAGCGATTCGTTTAACAATAGTTTAGCAACTGTCACAATCCTGAAAACTAAGCCTCGAAAGAAGACCCACAAACGAAAACATCTACGACCAATCGCGGCAAAACACCGGCCGGAAGTGATCTCCA
>MU385993.1:0-64667 GCA_022497145.1 Rostrohypoxylon terebratum
GCAATTAAATTTTGAAGGTGGTGGTGATATTAAGGATTTGTCAAAAATGGTAAGTGGACCGCACCTGGTATGTGCGCATACTGGTATGTTAGCTTTGAACATCCATTGCGAACGTGAGAGGTAAGACCTTGATGTGAACTGCTTTGAAGTATTGCACAGCTTCTGATAAGTTCTTAGCAAAACAACCTATGCGTGAGTGAAAAGAAGAAAAGAAAAAAAAGGTTCCCGTCTTATTGCTTATCCACCGAGTTTGTCAAAGGCATTGTTATCGACTGGCCTTCTGTACCTAGAGCGTGAGAATTGAGTGAATCGTGCAATCATACTACCGCCCCAGCGAAAGTTTTCAGGAACCTGAGTCGCCATCGGCGTGCTGAGGGAGAAGATGAGGTTTTAACAGCTTTAAAACCCTTCCTTAGAAGTGGGATGGTTCGTTGGTGAGTGAAACGTCCCCGTATCATAACTTCGCAAATGAGGTTCAATGATAACTAACCTAGACAAAATCAGTATATCGAGGGCGATCAAGCTGAGTTTTCCTCGACAGAAACACTGGGAGCCTTGGTTAGGTAAGAGTTGACTATAGGCTAGCCTAAGACATTCCGGTAGTGTGCAACAACTGCTGCAAATAACGAGACCACCTCATATGGCTGATCTGGGGGGTCCATCTCGCGGTACCAGTCCTCAAATTGTTGGGGGCCCACAATCCAATTCGCAACGCGGAAAGCGTCGTGTGAGACGCGGTTTGAATGTAGATATTCGAAATGGCGAGTAAGGCGGGCATTTTCCCAGAACGCGAGCCCGTTCCATGCATGGGTATCATGATGAATCAAGGTTCGAATATTTCCACGGTTTGCTGCCGAAGCAGCTGGATCAGAAACGGATCTAGCCAACCAGGAAGGGCCGTTTGTTCCATACGGAGCCCCATTCCAGGGTTCCATATTGCGAGGTACCATGGTGGGAATGATGATTCGATCATTCCCTTCAACTCCCTCAGAACAATACACCAACGCTCTAGTGAAGAACCTGTTTCCAATGTCTTTCGGAAAGTCTTCACACGAGTTTCTGAAATCATCTCTCGAAGCTTCAGCGGAGTTATGGTATCCCGCATCGAAAATGTCCTTCGTGAGGAAGCGACGGGTTTTAACAAGGCCCATGCTTATGAAGTATTCGAGTTTTGCACCACTGAACGTAGCACCATGTCCGGGGTTCAAAGGCTCGGCCTTGCGAGAAATGGAATCTCCCATATGCCATGTCGAAGCCAAGTTACACTCGATCATGCCGTATACGGCATCCAACTCACTCAGGAGGAAAGGTTGGAGGGATTGAAGAAAGAGCATTTGTTCGCCAATGCGACAGTCATAAGCTGTCTCGGGTCGGTTCTTAGAGTATCTAAATAGGGTACTGAAGAGTTGGAGTATAAGTAGGGCCCGGCAAATACGGTAGGACTCTACCTCAACGAACGAGTGCTCGTCGACATATTCTGAGTTTTCTTCGCGGTTTTGGACGGAATAAGTCTTGGTTCGATCGAAATGGAAGCGGCTCATCCAAAACTCGACTGATTCTAGTAGCTGTCGAATGTATCGTAAGACTTTGATGTTCTGCGGGATCTTGGGCAACTCGGTTACATCACTGCGTTGCTTGAACTCTACCAACCAATTGGCAAAGTCGACATGCCCCTTATCGAAAGGTCTGCCGTAGCTCTTGACCTGAACAATGCGGTGAATGATGTGTAGAAACTCGTTGTTGTAGCATGCGTTCAGGTGTTTTAAATGATCTAGGGAGAAGATCATCTTGATAAGACGATCGAAATGTCGAATCACCGCATATGCGAGGGTCGGTTCGTCTGCAAGACGTTTTTCGGCATCCCCAAGGCTTTTTCCCGTCAACTTCACGATCTCCTTTCGCATGAACTCCGCTCCGTTTGCCATCTTTTATAAGGTCAGCCTATTTATCATACTAAAATTCATCTTTACCAGTATATTGATTTGGGAGGAAAAAAGGGAAGAGGTCGCGTGTGCAATCACAGTGGGAGAGGCCGATGAGCAAGTAGAAAACAACGAGGGGGGATGTTAACGAGTGCGGATATCTTGACTTACATTTTTCAGATTATGCTTCGACTTCTTAGAAGTTATCTTCAACAACTAATGTAGGCCCTTTTGCTGAGGAGAATGTAGTTGGTTGTAAAAGGTTGGTTGTAAAAACGGTCAGGTATCTCCAAGACTTCGACCGAGAACTAGGGTAGGGGAACACCAGACACTTTGAAGATAGAAGCCAACGAGTATCTGTTGATAGGATATGGCTTGTATCGCGAAGTGTTGTTGTTGTTGCTGATGGATACGGGTGGTCTTGGTTGGAATGAGGGTAGAGAAGAAAGAGGAGGGAAGTTTAGGGAAGAGAAGAATAGATTGGGTTTAATAGAAACCAAACCTACGGTAGCTATGTAGGTCATATGGCACTTAGTCCGATTAATTCATTATTAAAGGAAACTACAATCATGATCGCGAGTCTTAAGACCTACTTAGTCGATATAGGTAATGAGAACGAATTCGAGAAATGTCGAGGTAGCTATTCTCAAGGAAACAATGATACTACCTCGAGTTCGTTTCGTAGAGAGAGGAATCCTCCAAGAAGAGTCATATCGTCTAGATACTTATGAGTCACTTCTATGCCATTTTTTAGCATTGCGTATTGGTGATATGAAATTTATGGCTATATACCTGCCTAGATATTCACTAGAGTCTTGACGATTTCGATACATCTCAAGATATTGCCAGCTGTCCTAAGTGAGTGACTACCTAGTCCATGGTTTTAATGCTCCCCCAGTCTATTTCACGACATGGTCAAAAGGGAGGAGCATCTCTAACAACAGATTCCTTTGTTTCCCTACTATGATCTATTAACCAATGTATGATATCACACGATATTGAATGTTGGGTTTTCAAAAAACTATACAGATATTGAAGGACACGTTACTAAACCTGAATATATCACAGGAAGGTGTCATCTGGCATCCAAATGTGTTACTGATGAAGATAGGTACCCTTTCCACACACTGGTGGCTTCCTGTTTCATACCTAGTTGTCAGCCGAGATGAACTTTACGGGTCTATCAATTGGTTTCTTAGCCATATCTACCTCAAATGGAAGTTACCTACATGAAACAATTCATGAAATCTCCACTAGTGCCCGCATTATACTAGTAGAAGCAAAGATATAATCGTTCATGCTTGCCCGATATCAGGAAATCAGCTCATGGGGTAGGTAGGCCTTCTTTCCAATTTAGCTCCATGTGTTAGACGATACTTGATTTGTGGAAAGTCTTATGTTTCTTAAAGTTGTCTGAATTCGCTTGGAGGAATCGAAAGTTCTGTGATGGAAATAACATGACTGCATGAAAAAGGAGAATTAAAGGGGTTTGAATATTAGCTAAGCAAGTGCTGTTATGTAATCCACGTATATGAGTATTAGGTAATTCATGTGAAGCTCGGACCATACACATACATCAATATCTGTATATATTGCCTAACTAAAATCTCCAACCTGAATATTCATATATAGATAAGTATGTATTTTTCCAGATTGTCAACCGCGACAAGTTTAAGCTTCGACTTTCACCTGTCAACTCATTAATTTCCTTCATTTCATCTTCGCATACTCAACCTTTGAACTGTTTTACTACCATCCTACCTGCTTTGTTCTCTCTTCAATGCCCTTGGATCATAGTATCAGGAACAGCTAGCCTTATTGGGTTTTCAATAGAGGCACATCATCTTTGATCCAGAAGCGCCTTTGCGCTTCTTCAAACCCTTCTCTCGCCTATTCTTCCTATCATGACAACTGATTCCCACTGTCGTTCTGGTGTCATTGATCCGACATCTCTTTACAATGTCGGTCAGCGCAAACTCTCTATCGCAGTACCTGGAGGGTCTGTCCGGGATAACATTCAGAAAACTTTACCAGCAGCCCTCCACAGCCTTTGCCATATTTAGGCGCATGCTTCCTCACACAGGTAAGATTGTGCCCTGACAGATATAACCCGCCCTCGAACGTGATAGTTTGCTCATTATAAGAAACAGCAAAGACAATTGTGATGGCCCTTCTGTACTCACCAACTCCGCTCTCTCTTGCCGACCTCGACGTGTGGATAAAACCTTCTGCGACTCGCGAAAAGGACCAAGCCTTAGCCATTTTGCGATTGCTCCATATAATAACCCAGCCTCAGTCCTTGGCCTTGACTGCCAACTTCAGAAACAGCCTACGGTTTGCTTTGGAAGGAGGAGGCGACCACAACTCGTTCGGTGTCCAGTCTACCAGCCCTATACCTGCCGAAGTTGATCATGCGTTCCTGGATAAATATGCGAAGAAGAAATGGGACGACATACTGCACTACGTCGTATCAGCGACAGGTATAACTATGGAGAAGGGGTCTACCGGTCCTAAGCAGTCCGTCAAAGATCTCCTCATGGCCGGTCGCCTGGTAGAACGAAGCTACAGCGAACTCAAGATCACTCATATCGGTTTCTCGTTCCTGCTGCAAGAAGCGAATGCGCAAGTCTGGGCGTTACTGCTCCTATGGCTACAAGCAATCGACGCGGCTAACGCCAGTGGAACCAAGTCGGATATGGACAGCGTAGATATGCTTTCCTTTTTCTTCCTTCTCGGCTCCCTCGAGTTCGGGCGCGCTTACAGCATCGACGCCCTGACTGAGAGTCGCCGCAACATGCTCCCCATCCTCATCGACTTTGGGCTCATCTACATTCCATCGCACAACAAACACCAATTCTTCCCAACACGCCTCGCCACAACCCTAACGAGCAACGAGACGGCCCTTCGCAGCGTCAGCGCCGGGTTCTCAGCCGCCAGCACGACGAGCGACGAGCAAGACAAATGTACCATCATCCTCGAGACCAACTTCCGCATGTACGCCTACGTGAACTCGCCCCTGCAAATCGCCGTCCTCGCGCTCTTCGCCGACCTGAAGTTCCGGTTCAAGGGCCTGGTGTCCGGTAAACTGACGCACACCTCGATCGAGAAAGCCGTCCACCACGGCATCACAGCCGACCAGATCATCTCCTACCTCTCCTCCCACGCCGACGAGCAGATGTACCGGTACGCGGCGGCCACCAACAAGCCCGTGCTGCCCCCCGTCGTCATCGACCAGATCCGGCTCTGGCAGCTCGACACCGAGCGCGTATCCACGACCGAGGGGTATCTATTCAAGGAATTCAGCGATTACAAGGACTACAAGGGCGTCGCCGACTTCGCGGAGAGTATCGGCGTGCTGACCTGGCGCAACGATAGGAAGGGTATCTTTTTCGCGACGAAGGTGGAGCAGATCAAGGACTTTATGAAGACTCGGCGTAAGGCTAATGAAGCGGGCGGTGGCTAAGTTAACATTGGTAGGGTGGAAAATTGATAGAGCATTGAAAAGGCGGATGCGGGACGTACTTGGGCGAGTGGTCTCGTTTTTCTTTACTGGGTATATCATGATTTCATTCTGGGCATCATCATGTACAGGCGTTCATAGGTCTACGGGCACGCATTAGGACAGGGTAGGGACTGGATGATTACGTGGTCTACAGCATAAGCAAGTCTATAGGCGTTGAAAGCTTCTCCAAATCAAGGGCTTTCGTCGTACTTGCATCTAGGGAATCAAAAAGGTTACTGGACGAATATCATGAATCGATGCCTTCTACGCGACAAGTCAAAGGTTATGGGCAATGCGTAATGACATTACCGCAAAAACTATCGACTCACCGATGACCGCGACACCAGGAATATTAAGGTACAATGAATTTTCGTTTCGTGCCCCTCATTGCTCATGGATAACGTAAACTTCCGACTGATGTTCCCAGATTTTTTTTTCTGCGCGAAAGCCCATCCACCTAGAGCAGGGCAGCTAAAATGCGTATCGTATGTTTCCGTGTGATATCACATCCCAACGTCCCCCCCCCCTCCTTTCCTGAAAAGCCAAGCCTATGTTCAAACGAGTTTATCGTACTGAAAAAACAAGACGAGGCGATTCAAGAAAATGGAAAGCATAATAAAGAAAAAAAAGGTCAGAAAAAAGTACCCATGGCTGCCGAAGAGAAGAGAAGATAAAAAGGGTCGATAAACCCAACTCCCCACGGTGTGTCAGATCCAAAGCGAGCTCTCGTCGCCGACATCAACAACAATATCGATATCAACTAGAAAAGCAGCCTCTTATGAGATCGTAAAAACGGCGGTTATCAAGAAACGAAGAATAAACGATGCGAATCCGAGTTGCGAAATGAGAGAGCACTCTGTGAATTGCATCATCCGGGATGAAGACCGAGTACTCCAAGTACTGATGCGCAGCAACGCGATGCCGATGCGTAAGTCAAACGCCTGCCCCTAGCGCGAGGGACCTTTCTTTCCACTGCCGTCCTTGTCCTTATCCTTGCCGGTGAAGATGCGACCGACCCATCGCTTGCCCTTGACTACCGGGTCTTCGGGCATGGTGCCGCCATCAGGCAACAGCGACTCCTTGCCATGCTTGCGCGCGTAGTTTTGTTGGAACTTGAACAGGCTCTTGCGAGCTGCATCCGTTCTGCAAAGCGCATGTAAGTGGTCGAACACGCGGCGTGCAAGAGCATCCTCGTCCGTAAGCTGCGCTGCTTGCTGCTTGTTTGCGGCACTCTGGCCGCTGGGTGCGGTTCTCGACGGGAGCTGGGCCATGGTGCTTGAGGAAGGCAGACCGGCGAGGCTCTGAGGCTTGGAGATGGGACCAGGGATCTTGGTCGATGAGCCGATGATGATCGCCATGTTCTCCGGCGACAGGTTGGCGCTGCGGAAACGGTCTTGCAGGGCTGAGAAGCGACCACTCCACCACAGATCATCTTGCGCCTCATAAATCAGACGGAAGCTGTCTAAGTGATGCGAAGCACGCTGCTGACGGCTGATGAGGTCATCGCCGCCATCGTCTCTAGGATGGTTCGCGACTGCCGGGGAATCGTCTCCAGCAGGACTAGCCATGACAGCAGACGGCGTGTGCCTACGCGGATGCATACGGAAGCTCGAAAGAGAAGCGCGTGAGATTGAAGTGGTCAAATTGTTCAACACATTACGCGTGCGAGACTTGGGGGTATCGTTTTCCTTTTCTCCGCCGGCCTTTTGCGTAAGACGGGGAAGCTGTGAGCGCAGATCAAATGTCTTATGGACATGGCCAGTGGCACCAGGCGATTGAGATTCCTGGATGTTTGTTAAGGGACGCAACTCCAACCAGTCATTGCGCTGCGTAGCAAAAAGCTCCCGGTCGATGGCCGGCGAGTTTTCAGGTTCAAGGTCGGAGTGATCCTTGACAATCGCCTCTGGAGCTGGAGCCACGCGAAGAGGCTGCTTCACCGGGATGACCTCCTTTGGCTCTTTATCATCATCCTTTGCGGTAGGTGACGAGTCACAGCACTCTTTTACAGCAACAACCTTCTCTTCAGAATCATCCTTCTGGATAACTTCCTCTTTCAGTTTGTCATCTTGCGACTCGATAACCTCCTCTTGTTTATCACCCTCATCATTCGTTGCACCAAGTGGCTCCTTCGTGTCAGTGTTCTTATGCTGTCCTAACTCAGGGTTGTCACTCAGTTTCTGAACGGGAGGCGGCCAATCCTCGAAGACGCTTGACTCATGTGTTCCTTCAGAGCCAGAACCCGAGTTCTGGTCCGCTGAATCGTGGTTATTCTTGTTTTTCTTAGAGAAGAACCTACTAAACCTGCTCTTCTTCTCGGCAGGAGGCGTGAGTCGAGGAATATTCTGAACGCTCGTAATACGTAGGCTGTCGCGATGCTTCGAACCGAGACTGTTTTCGGAGCCGGCGGGCGGAAGTTTCTTGGGAACAACCAGTTCGTGGGCCGTCCAAGCATTGGCCGGAATGTATGCGACGTCGCCGGGCGCCGGAGCGGGGCGCGGAGGTGCAGCTCGTGGCGACGGCACAGGAATGTTGCTGCCCGGGTATCGGTGGCGAATCTGCGGTGCGTAGGGGTGGGTGTTGCTACACTGGATTGCACGAGAGCCCATAGGCGATACCGTCATGGTGCGATTGCCTGCTGATAGTCCCTGGCCAACTCCTGTGATACCTTCGGGGCTAGTGGAAGTGGTAGCTGATGTAAAATCAGTGGTGGTTTGTGACTCAGGGCTTCCAGTCATAGTGCTGTCTGATGGACCGCGAGATGTTGAGGGTCTCACTAAATCCTGCTGGCGATTGATGTTGCTAGGAGGAAGAATACCAGACTGACGAGCGGCAGGACGCGTAGGACTAGCTCCAAGGCCGTGAGACTCGATGACAGTTGTGTTAAGAGGCCATACGCCAACCTGGCTAACTCCTTGCAGAGAACGACCGCGGAACAAGTTACCTTGGCCAGCAGCCGATAAGAGACCAGTTCCTCGACGAGCGCTGGAACGTGTAGGCGTTGCGCCACTAGCAGGTGATGAAGGGCGCGGGATGCGCGTAGGGGTTTTGGGGTTTTTCTTCGGAGATTCGCCCATTGTTAATGCTTCGAACGAAAGTTCAATGCGTTGAATGAGAATACGATGAGTTTAATGAGATGGAGAAAAGCGTTCAAGAGAAGAAGGACAATCAACCGCGCCTAGATGTTGAGTACTCCCCAGGTCGCAGAGACGTACAGGCTGCTAAGTATCGAAACGCAGTGAACTGTGGATTTGAAGAGAACGAAAAGAATGTCAATAGACTCGAGAATCAAAGTTTGAGGACTAGAACGGGATAATTCTCGATGGTAGTCCAGATGATCTTGCGGTTCCATGAGTACTTGAGAGATGGAGTATTGGTAAAATGTGTTGTGTTTGGAAAGGAAAAACCAAAAGGAAAAAAACTGTGTCTCGTGGGATATAGAGGAAGCATTGATTGCAATAGCAGACCTGAATAGCTTGTAAATGATTTCATTTAGGGGATTACACGATAGTCAGTGGTGGTTGAGTCGACGAAGTTCGAATTCGGCTTCGAGTTGGCCTCCTGATAGCAATGAAGAGTTATCTGAAATGGTAGCGGCTTCTGTGTTTCGAGTATGGTCACAGGGGTCCCCTTTCTTCTAGCTGTGATATGTAGCTCTTTCCTTAGAGGCATCATAGGGAGGTAGCAGATAGACGATTTCTTGGCAAAGACGGATGGATATCTTAGACGTTAGAGGAGCACGGGTGCTTCTGAATCGATTTTTACCCCTGAAGTCGTGCGGCTGTTCTCGACGTCACGCCTATCGTCAATTTATTTTGCCTCAGTATTTCCATGAAAATGCAGCGTTGATGTTCACATATATGGTCGCATTTCAGGTTATTAGGTATGTTACTATTATTTTATGAAAGCTAGGTACCTAGTGTGAAATAGGGGGTATATCAATACCAGAGTAGACAACCATGTTATGTGATATAGGTGAATATGAAAATGAACAGAATCTAAATATTGATATCATGCCTCCATACTATTAGAACATCAACGTGTCTGGATCAGTTCATGTTCTGGTGTAAATTCATCAATTGAGACCTTACGTTACGTATCTAAGCTTAACAGGGCCAATCAGTTCACACTGAAATGCAATTCGCCACCACCTGTCAGTTCTCTAGTCCTTTATCTATTAGACTTCTATGTCTCTTAGGGCTCTATCTTATACTTGAATGTCTCATCTCCTTTCCCCCTTTCAATTGGGTTTCCATGGGAATCCCATAGTGCCCTCTCTTTATATGTAACATTCCCCTCCCAGTCTAAAAGGATCAGAGTCTGTCTCTGCGTGCCGTAAGCACCCTTCATAAAATAACCATGAGAATTTTCTTTCATATGGTCCTCCGGGTCGCTGGGATCTTCGATCTCATCAAAAACTGCTTTCGCCCTTCCTTCATCAGCAGCACTGGCCATTTCAGTCCAACCTTGATCCTCTGCGAAACTTCGGATGAAAACAGACCTCCGAAGTGCGTCCATATGCTCTTGGAAGGTCATCTTCGGTTCTAGGGGTAAAGTATCATGATTGAGGACCTTGAAGAGTCGTTCCGTTAATTCATCTTCGCCTAGGTCCTTATCCACTGCTTCTTGTATCGCCTCTACCATTAGCTTTTCTCCAATTTTAATTTTTTCCCATTTAGGGGGCTCGACGTAAACAGCGTTGCTGAGTCCGTAGGTCTGTCCGCGTTCTCCGGCTATCCACGGAACCTCGCCGACGTGGTCCCAGCGATTAGAGATGATGGCTAGCGGCTTGATGGTCTTATCTGTTCTCTGCTTCAGATCGCCACAGACTAGCGAGAATCCACCTACTCCCTTGGCAGCACGGCCTTCCAACATGGAGTGCACGAAGTCATCGAGACTTTGCTCGGGTGGAGCACCCAACCATCCAGTAACCATACCGCCCCGGCTTTTGACTCCGGAGATGGCGTGATCCGGGTCCGGATCGTCTTCACTCGACTCCCGGTAATTCGTCAAGACGGCGAAACGTCCGCTCTTAGTCATTCCTAGCCATGTTCCTCTCTCGCGGCGATACAAGTCTCGCGCCGATAGTATCTCCTGTCCGGAGGGTTGATGTGTCCACCAATGAGGTCGACTTGTGGGTCTAAGGATGTACTCATCCCGGTTGTCGATTGCTATGAGAGCATATTTTGGGTGTGCGGTAGTGATGAGAACGATACACATTGTGGTTAAAGAGTATGGCAATTAGGAGTAATTTCAGGGATCTTCAATCTCTTAATCTCTCTTTTGGGTATTCAGTTAAATATGTAGGTACGTAGGTATGTAGGTACGAAGGACTGTATGGTGTGCTCGCCGTAGGAGAGGAAATTTATAAACACTCGGGAACATAAATATTCACGAAACAGAAACGGAAGAAGTAAGTAGAAAGTTAAGTCATCCGTCCTCGCCACCGTCTCAAACAATACTTGTGTTATACCCTGGTGACTTGGTATTCAATCTCCTGATACACACAGCCCTTTTCTTCTTGTACAACACAACAATAGGACACGGCAGCGGCAATGCCTAGGGCTAGGCCGTAGGCGGGATAGACAGGATAGATGAGATCTGATCCCAATGGTGGCGTGACACGTCTCATGTGAAATTTGATATTGGAGGTGTTGTTAGATGTAGATGTGTGTACTTTGTAGACCGCTTGGAGTTGTAAGGCTTTTTTTTTCCTTACTGCGACCTGTGACATGCGACTTCGGCGGGAATAGGCGAAGATGCGTTCCAGTTTAGCAGGCCAATTAATTTCGTTCCAGCGGTAAGAGGTAGGTGTCTTGTAAGATTCCAGGTGCCCGTCCAGCAGCAAAATTGGATCGGACTTTCGTGGGGTGACGGGTAAGAATCAGCGGATACTACCGAGAAAGTGGCTGAGAATCAATTAAAATTCCATCCCCTGTTTCCCCTGGACTTTGCCTCAGGGGGGGTAGTACCTAGTAGTAATTTTCAGCTCGAACTTTCAGAGTGGCATAGGTGGCTGATAGGTACCGGTACCTAGGGTGGTGGAGACGACCGCCAAGTAGCACTTGGTCTGTGCGATTTAGGAAGTGGAACCTTCCGTCAATAGTGTACGTAGTAGGAGTTGCCCAGACTGCGATTTCCATTTAAAAAGAATGACACATCAAATCCAACTTCTCCACGAGATCGATCTACTTTAGACTTTTCAACCTTTCCAACTCTTACCAATACGGCGGTTATGTATGTTATAACCTTCGAAATGAGCAAGAAAAACCGATGACCTGCATAATACTATCACACTAGTACTACGAAGAACAGGAACCGTACGTACAGCTAAGAATCTGCATATACCTAATACGCCTAATACACCTAATACGTACACCACAGGGGTTGGGCAACAATACTTCTCAACACTTTCACCCAAGTGGATCGATTCACCGCCGTACATTCTACCTCTATGGACCTATGGACACCTTCTGAGGCCCTTCTGAGGCCCTTCTGAGGCCGGTTATAACCTCGACTATAACGATTAACCGCATTAGTGACCGAGCTCCGTGCTTCTCCGTTGTCCCTTTTCCAATAGCCGTATTCGTCACTGTCTCCCGGTAGAGCTGGCCGGAACTGATCTAGCAACTGCCGGAGCTTGAATTCATCCAATGACCAAAAATACCGTTGAAGCTCCTACGTCCGGGATGATATCATACGGTGATAACCGGCTAGGTCTGTCCGGCTTCCGGTGACGATCGACCATGATCAATCCACCTAGTGGTGTTCATATTGCATACTACTAACCTTCCGGAACGCGCGGTCCCTGATGAACTTCCGTTAGCTTTACGGGATGAGCAGTGATCTCTGCCATCAATAACGATAGGGCCTCAATTGACTATTCCGAGGTCTAAGATTGAGGTTAGTAGGGATAATCTAGGTATCCTTGCGTCTTCTATTCCACGTGTTGTTGCAGCTTGTGTGCCGTGTTCGTCCTGCTGGATGTGGCCCTAAGTGAGGTGGAATCAATCCACCTAAAAGTAGGTACCTATACAATTTGTTGTTTCAAATTCCTATCGAGGCAGCAATTATTTGGTGTGTTTCTCGGAGTACGATGTCAACGCAAGTGCGAACCGTCTACAACAACTAGACACTTTACTTTCCTTCATTTAAAGCATGACAAATGCTTGCTTACCTAGTACTAGGTAGACAAGCACTTGATGTTCGAGACTGGAATTCGTGTGTTTTTGCTCTTTCTCTACAAGGTAGAACTCAGCCCTCCTCAAATCAAAAACATCCCGAAGCATCTGTAAAGCCAAGACAGCAACAACTTCAACTTCTCTATTCCCTAGGTATTTCTCTTGTTCACCTGAACATCCTCATATCATATATCCCTACAATCATGGTCCTTATAGACCCACTCCGGACCAAGTCAAAGTACTTAAGAGACAGACATAACAATGACCCATTCTCCTATCGTCGGTCGCACATCCGTCGGTCGTTGGGAAGACGGCAGATTCTACAGCGCACAATCGAGTCTCGTAGTCAGTCAGCATGCTAGTTTATCAATGGCACCGCGTAATCTCCAAGATGAGACAACTCAGGCTCTGATGCCGTCGGAGCCCCTCGTCTCAATTTGTCAACCTGGCCGTCCCGTCCCTCTATCACCGCCAGAAGCCCCTCGTCCACCACTGGTACGCGCGCCGAAGTCGAAATGGGCCATTCCTTTTCCCATACGTCACCAACATAATCCTAAACAACGACATTTTTGTCCGAAACCATTAGCTCGCCGCCTTCGTAGAACATATCACGGTCGATCAGATAGTGTTCCTTTACTCCAACCACTAAGAAGCGAGTCGGGTATAGATTCAATCGAATTTACTAAACCCCTGATTTCGTCCCCCGCGTCTCCGAGTGTAGATGGCTGGAACTCGGTACACAGCGGAAGCCAGTCTCCTCGTTCGGAGGGGTCGTATTTCTCAGACCCAATTAACATAGATCAACAAGGAACGGAGGCCATCGTTTCCGCCATCCGAGCCTACTTATCTGGCAGAAGACACAATGGTTGTTTGCCACAGTTGGGTGTATCGACGATCAATGAGAATTATCCTCCTTCGAGACTTCAAACGGTTCAAGACGCTCTTCGAGGAAGCTCCTCGGGTCGCAGTGAGACGATAGCCGAGAATTATTTAGTTACTACAAATGACATCGCGGGCATCTTAGATATCGTGATTACCGGAATCCGGAGTATTCACCGTGGTCCATCCGCAGCGAAATGTCTATCGATGCTGCTGCCCAAGGAGACGCTACCGAAACCGTCCCCTAAACTAAAGGGAATCATCCCAGGGTCGCCGACTATTGCTGATCCTGCTACAACAATCAGCTCCGTTCAGGCTTCCTTTAGTATCACTGGATGCTCTGGAAATCATAGACATTATCTCGATACCCCCAGAACTACGTTCGTATCTCGACAGAGCATTACCGAAGTTACCTAGGGACGGTCTTTGGGTAATGCTTTTCAAGAAACAGATAGAAAGTTTGATATGAGCACTACTAAACCGTTAGAGGTCGTGCATGACGCGTCTACACGACATTCATCCTTGCTTGCTTCTAAGCTGCCATCTCCAATGGATTCTAGATGGGTGAGCCCCACACTCAGTCCCCCAGTAGAAGAGCCCCCAGATATGCTAGGTCCTCGAGAGCAAAGACGTTCAGCGTCCGAACCGGTCAGCCCCAGGGCCTCTTCCGGCGATCTAAAATCCGGAGTTGGTCGCCGCCGCGATGGTCCTGGGCTTCGTTCGAGATCGTCTACGGCTGATTGGTTAACACCCTTGGGCTTATTTGGGGAATCCAACATGTCGCAACGTGGATCAATGATGTCAGATCTCTACGTTCTTGGTGTAGATGCCCATTCGGGAGCCAATACGCAAAAGCCGTTGGAAGTGCTCAAGGAACCACCACTCGTGGCCCCGGCTCCAATTGATGGTTTCCTGTTTAAGTCCAAGGGTCCACAATGGCCTACGCACAGGGGTGAAGGACCTGACGCGCTCCTCAAACCAGGCTCTGCAATCGGCGCCTCGACCCATCGACGCAAGAGTAGCTTCAGGCCAATAGAAAGTACAAAACCGCACACAAATCACGGGCTCTTGGACACTCTACGCCGATACAGTTTCATGCCTTTATCTGACCAGACGCCAGAGAACATCCGCGAAGCATCACCCCCGGCCCAGACATGCACCGATCTACAGCTACGAGAGGACGGAGGAAGAAAGCAATCTTCCAAAGATCTACTGCAAGAGATCCTCGACAAAAAACCGATGCCGAAGAAGCTATCGCGAAGATCATCACGGAAACCATCGCAACCGCACATTGAGAACCCGAACCGAAGCAGAACAGGCACAGCGTCGTCGCGGAAGAGTGGGATGGGTCGTATGTCGTGCTCCGAAGACCAGACGCCACATATTTGCATGGACGAACAGTTGACGTCTTTGAGTTCTGACACGGCTTAGTTCGAGTGATACTGGCCGACTATCGCGATTGCCTGCGTGTAGGTAGAATGGCGAAATCAGAATGACTATCACACACCAAGCTTTTGTCCATTCATGCCAACAGAGTCTATCAAATTTGTCAAGTGGGTATATACCGAAGATAAAGGGACATATTATACGAAATTTGTCTTAATTAATTATTGTTGCGTAGTAGGTAAGTAATTGTACTAGGAAGCCACATTTCACAAGGCCATAGGTTCTACTGCCCACCCTACGTTGCCCGTTTCTGGCACGCACGACACCTGGCCAATATAATATCAATATCGGTTCCCTCGCATCGTCCACGCCAACCTCTCCTTCTCCAATTTTCCTCTTTTCCTACCAGTTGATTCACCGCTTCCACTGTCCCGCATTCTCGACCCCCTTCGACACGCTCTCAGCTCCGTTCTGCACGCCGGTGCCGACGGAGCCCAGCGCGTCGCCCACGGGCTTGCCGGCGGATCCCGTGGCGCTGGTGATGGTGTCGCCGAGCCCGCGGCCCGCGGCGCCAACCACGTTGCCCGCTGTGCGGCCGACGCCCCCCGCTACGTTGCCCACGGTGCTGGTGACGAACTTGGCGGCGCCTGTTATGCCGGAGGATTGGGAGTTGTTTTCTAGAGGCATGGTGTTGGTGGGTTGGATATGAGATTGGGTGGTTTAATGGTGTACAAGTAGATTGGATAGGTTGTGAATTTGTAGGTATAATTTGTGAGTCTTTGTCGATTGGGGCAAGGAGGTAGAGAGTTGGTTTTTCTATGGTTGTTCGGTAGCTGTTCAATTTCCAAGGTATTTGTATGTTTCCCATCTAGGTAGATGTGTAACATGTTGAGAGAATGGGATGAGGTGTGACGTCATGCCTTCCTAGAGCCACCTCGATCATCGACGGTGAGGTGTCACAGACCAATCAACAGGACCAATTTAAAGAGCTCTATCCATGTATAACAGTGACGTCATGATAGAGCGGTTTTATGCTGAAGTAAGATGAACAAGATTGATCCGTGGATCGGATCGCCTGGTTATTGTTACTTAATTTGTGCAACATTTACGAGACTTTCTACTGTCTTTTCTAACGTCTAATCGTGATAAAGTTGGATTGCAAACCTTATGTTCGAATTCGAGGGAGCGGAAACAATGATGAGAACTTCGCGTGAAGACTGGGATCTCGCGGTTGATTGTATAGGGAATCAAGATCCCATACCCACTGCGCCCATAGAATCTCAGATAGCTTTTTCCGACCAAGACAAACACTTTCTGTCTTATAATTGCTATTTCATGTGGAATTCTTCCATTCTTCTGGTCCTTATCACAAGGTGTACATGCGGCCTCGGACATGTCAACCTACTAATGGTCCTATAGTTATCGCCAATGACATATCCCCAAAACCTTCCGGCGGTATGCCTTCTGTCGGAGATCTGAAATGAGCAACAATCTAGGTCTTTCATTACCAAATGATTTGTATGATAACAGACAGAATTACAAACAGACTGGGTCAATATAAATTTAGGAGATAAGGTTAGTGGTAGTCAGACCTAATATCGCCGTTTTGCTTTTGGTAGTGGCCCCTACAACGCCTAAATGTCAGGTATTTTAACACCGATGTTACCCACTTACCTAGGTCCTAGGTCCCAGGTCCGAGGTCAACATTCAAACACATCCACAATGTGGCACCGGCCGACAAATTAATCGTCTTTCCTAAGGGAGTTTACATAATATGTTTACATAGTTGGTATGCATACATGGTCGCGTTGAGTAGGACATCTGGAAACATTATAGCAGGTAGCATGTTACGCAATTTACAATAGTATTTGGTAGAAGGTACAATACCTCCTAGATAAGTATCCGAATGCGGGGCTTGAGGTGCCCTGGTGCCTTCCCGCTCTGCATACACTAAATCCAAGCCCCGAAGCGATCATATGCCGGGAGAATGACAATCTTGCCTTCTCCGCTCTCCCATGAAGAGATATTTAAGCTGGGCACTTTCCTTCCAAGAACCAAAGAGCGAAAGAACGAGGTATAATCATCTCATCTCTAATCTCCCCAATTCTAACACTTTAACCTTCTTCATCCTCCCATAATCGGGTATACACACCAACAAACAATCACCTAACAACAAATATCTAAACCCTTCCGAACCACCGAACACGCGGCAAAAATGGTAGCAACCGTATCCGTCGCCTACAAGGCAGGCAAGTTCGACATGGAATACTACCTCAAGACTCACATGCCCCTAGTCCAAAAGACCTGGGCACCCTTCGGCCTCAAGAGCTGGAAGGTCGTCCAATATACCGACCCCGAGTCCCCCTACGCCGTCCAGGCCCTGCTCGAGTGGGACGACTTGGCCCAGTGGGAGAAAGCCAGCACGTCAGCTGAGGCTGCCTCTGTTTTCGGCGATATCACTAACTTCACCGATGTGAAGCCGGATAAGCTGCAAGGGACGGTTGTCGGAGGCGCGAGCTGTTAAGACTTGGAATTCTTGCTTAGGAATGGCTGGCGGACGCTTTGATGCTGAGGGTATTTGGATGAATTTTTAGGGGGGACGCTAAAGCCTGAACGCTGAGCTATGGACAGTAATAAATTGGCATCAACGACGACTTTTCATCGAGAAGATAATTCTGGCTCTATATCGACATATTTCATGAGCTATAAACCGAAATCACTAGCACTGCTCGTTTGAAAGATATCGATACCTGGTACCAAGCTGCCTATAAGGTCCGCCGAGTCAACACCTGCAGTCTAATGCTTACGAAGTAATGAATCCTCAATTACAATTTCAAAGAACAAAACATCATATATGATACCATGTCCTTATTTCACATTTTCTTATAACTTAGGTACACGAATTCCCCTTCAAATTAGGTCGTGCTAATCGTAGTATTTCTGGTTTACACCCGCGATAATCTCCTTCTCCCGCTGGTCTACCAATCCCGTACGGAACCTATGATCTTTTGCGATTCGCGCCCTTGCCCATTCTGTCGTTCTCGTCAGCAAATTACCATTTATTCTTGCGACTCGTAAAAATGTAGGGTCCATACCTTCCGCGGTAACATCATGCGAAAAATGCTCCGTCTCTGACTGCAGACCAAGTCGCTGCAGCAACGGACTTGAGACAGGCTTGAGCAGGATATTCGCCTCCGGCCGCGCAAAATATATCAAGCTCAACCTAGGCTGGTTGGTTTGATCCTCAGGCGGTCTAATTACACGATGCACAGTACTCTTCAAATACCCTCCGCTTAAGAACTCCAGCGCATCCGCAATATTCACAATGATCGCATCCCTCGGCGACCTAACGTACTGCCACCGTCCTTCAGGCGTCTGCACCTGCAACCCTGCAATCGGCTGGTGGAATAGGAAGGTTAAGGTGTTATAATCGGTGTGTCCCTTCGCCCAAATATTCCCAGCCTGCGCATCCGCCTCTGCCGACCGAGGGTGGTATTTCATGTACCTCAAGTACTCCAGCCCCTGCGCCTCATACCGATGCCGCTCGACCAAGTACTCCTCATCGATCTCAAGAACGTACGCGAATAGCCTGAGCAGCGGTAACAAAACGTCGTTATGAATCTTAAGCGAAAAGTCGCGGATCTCATCCCAATGGTCTTTGATGAGCTGAGGATGCGGACGCTCGTGCTCCGGTGTGAATTTCGGGATATTGTACCGCTCGTCGTTGTCACGGCCCGCGAGCTTGCCCGTCGATTGCGGTTTGTACCCCCGGAAATCACCTTTCGCGGTGTCGCAGGCGTATTGAAGCTTTTCTTCTAGGGGAAGTTGGAAGAATGCTTCGCAGAGGGCGTACTGACGCCGCACTGATTCGTCCGAGAAACCGTGGCCCGTAACGTAGAAGAAGCCTGTGCCCTAGTCAGCCATGGCTCTAAAAAGGCATATAGGGGAGATTTATCTCACCATTCTTGTTGATGAACCTCAAGACTTGCTCCGCGAGCGCTTGCTTGCCCCCTGGCTGGTCGAGCTTAGAGATATCGAGCGCTTCTAGCTCGGCATACTCTACTATTCATAATACTGTCAGCAGTTGGACTCTTCGTACTGTCGGGTTCACACATACATTGTTCTTTAGTCTCATTTGGATATTCATACGATAAAGGGGCTTCAACTCGTGATGGCGACATATTTGACTGCGTATCTAGGTAGTCGACTAATAAGATTAATCTAGCATTTACTTCTGCATATTTCGAGTGTTGTCAAGCACATGAACAGTTCATTTATAATTCAGGTTGTCGGCATATACTCACTGAGCGGGGAAGTTGAGGTCTTGTTTGATCCTACATCGCAATTATCCTCACGCGATATTTGACGAATGAAATCCTCATGAGATGGTGCAATTATGAGCCGTGAAGGCTACATCACAGCTACAGCTTTTTGAGTAATAAGTAAACACCACACAATGCCACAAACACCATACACAGCCATTTCACCAACTAGACGAGTCGGCGTCCAATCACACGCAGACCCATATTCTTGAATCCTCCCACGTGGAAGAATTCGTGCAGCAGTGCTCACGCTGTGGGGGTTCCGATGTTCATCGTGCATGAACTATTTCATAGCCAATGAAGCTCAGAACAATTCTTGCCTTCGCAGCTTTTGGGTTGAAAACATAGATTGATTTGATGGCTTTGCCTTGCTGAGCCGTAATTTCTAAGGCTGTGCCGGCCACATGGGCATATGAGCTAAGTTCCAAGGTTATGGACAGCCAATGAAGCTTAAAGCAGCTCGTCCCTTCACCATTGTTGAAATCTCAAGTACAACATTTTCCTATTTTGTAACCTATCTTGCGACATTCGAGTTGCTGAGCCGTAAATTCTGAGGCAGTGCTTACAACGTACTTGGTATATCGTGCCAGCCAATGAAACTGAGAATCGCATGTGTCTTCGCAATAATTAGATTTGGTAGCCCCGGAGATAAAATTTTCCTAAAAGGCCGGACACCAGACATGAGCCGTAATTTCTGAGGTGGTGTCCGTGTCATTTGTAACCATGTGGCATTTGACATAAGTCTCATAGGCAGCCAATGAAGTTTGAAATAGCTCATCCATTCTTTCTGTCTGTAGATTCTGGCTGCATAGCCATGCAAAGAATGAGCCGTAATAAATGCTCTAGGTCTCTCGATGGCGTTTTCTCTTGATGTCCCAAGAATGTTGGAGAGGGAAACTCGGTTTTTAGACCAGCACGACAGTTAAGCCTCGGTATCAATCGGAGAATTTAAGTACCCAAGTACCCCCGAGCAAGAGCGCTCAAGGCTTGCCGGGATATACTGGATTAACTAAGACAGTTTCTGTAAAACACCAACAAAACTTCCCCAGTCTGACTGGAGACTCAATTGTACGCAGCAAAAACCATCATGACCAAGTGAATAAAGCCGGCCTCGGGTCTAAACTATGGCCGTAATTCAATTCTTTCCTCCAAAACTTCTTAGTGATCAATTATACCGAGAATTAAATTAATCTTATCTTTTTGCCCTCTTTCAATTGATTCCAATCAACACAATCTTGAAATGGCGCATTGCATTTTCAGGTCACGTGCCCTATTGTCATGCAGGGTCATGCAATCAAGTGATATCATTCTATTCGCATCTACGAAGCCATTACCGTCGCTACGGCAGAGGCAAAAATTGCAGCAACAAAGATGGAGCTCCCACTCTCCCCTTGGCGCATCTCCGGATCCTCTCAAGAAGAAAGTAACTGTAGGAAGTATCCAATCTTTATATAGAAAGGGGGAACCCATTGCTGTGATGACGGCACATGATTTCCCGAGCGCACATGTCGCCGACGCCGCTGGAATGGATATCATACTCGTGGGCGACAGTCTAGCCATGGTCGCACTAGGCATGCAAGACACGAGCGAGGTGACGGTAGACGATATGCTCCTGCACTGCCGATCGGTGGCGCGCGCCACCAGATCCGCCTTCACAGTAAGACCACACCGTAACTTGTGGATTATGTGAGATGCGAAAGGCTAATGATAATAAAAGGTCGGAGACCTCCCAATGGGGTCATATGAAATCTCACCCGAGCAAGCTCTAGAAACGGCCATACGATTCATCAAGCATGGTCGCGTTCAGGGTATTAAGCTGGAAGGCGGCAAAGAGATGGCCCCGACTATTTCGAAAATAACCCAAGCCGGCATACCCGTCTTAGCACACATCGGTCTCACACCCCAACGTCAGAACGCCTTGGGAGGTTTTAGGGTCCAGGGGAAGACATCGAAGGGCGCAATGAGGGTTCTCGAAGATGCGTTAGCTGTTCAGGAAGCCGGCTGCTTCGGCATGGTCTTAGAAGCCGTCCCGGCAGAAGTTGCTAGCATCATCACGCAGAAGCTTTCTGTACCAACCATCGGTATTGGTGCCGGAAATGGGTGTGCTGGTCAGGTGCTCGTCCAAGTCGATATGTCCGGGTACTTCCCGCCAGGTCGTTTCATTCCCAAGTTTGTGAAGCAATTTGGTAATGTCTGGGCGGAGAGCCTGCGAGCGATCGAGTCGTATCGAGAAGAGGTGAAGACGCGACAATACCCGGCCAAGGAACATACCTATCCGATCCCTCGGGAAGAACTAGAAGCATTTGCGAGGGAGGCAGAAAAGTTATAACGCGAAACCCTGACTTTGAGCCTTTTTTTTTAAATTTACTACATCAGCATGAGCAAGGCGTGTGAGCATTTTCACGGAGAGCATGTTCATTGCAACTAGCACAGCTCATCCAAATGCAGGAGTGATTGAATAGGCGACGATTAACTGATTGTTTGAATCCTTGAAGCACTATTACGAGGCTTAGCATTTCGTAGATACTACCAATCATATAATCATATAATCATGTACGTACCCTATGCAAGTTGCCGACCATTTCGTCCAATGCAGGGGCAAATGCACTGTTGACGTAAAGGAATAGGCCTTCTGTCTGACCGAGTTTCAGCGCCTTGCGCAAGAAAGACACCACAGCCTCGAACTTCTGCGTCGCGGCTATCTTCCGCCTCTCCTGCCTGAGCTGGGGCGCGGATCCGACGGCCTTAAAACGGACAAGAATCCGATCTTGCTCAAATTCACCGGCACTGGCAAGTGCTGAACTGGCATCTTGAGGTAAAGCTGTGAGAACAGCCGAAGCAGTCATGGTGAGTGGCAGCTCCGGCGAGGCTGGCCGGTCTGGAATGGGGGAGGCCGGAGGCGATGGGGATGGTTGGTCTGGAAACTCCATCTTGCGTCACGTAATTTCCGCCTCACATGCGTCTTATCGCGAATGCGCATAGGTGTGAATGGACCGCCTGACTAGAAAAATTCCGACTTGTCGCGGGAGAAGTGATGGAAGTGATAAGATTAAGTAAAATATCGCGGTGGAATAGTGATAATATTGGACGGCTTAGATCGGATGTAGGCAGCATCAGCCAGCTACATGTGACAAAAGTGGCTTAGCTTGAGGCTAGTGGATCTGTTACCCCACTATGTGTAACAAACTTCTCCCCCTTTTGCAACCCCCCAGCTGCCAACCCCCCAGCTGCCCCCCTTTCTTAGTAACCCCGAGAAATGACGTCAAAGTGCAACAATTTGATTATCTGGGGTTTTTTGGAGATACTCGGATATCTAAGAGATTCATCCCTCAAACAAACCCAAACCAATAACCAAGCCGAATTACTATCACGTTTTCACTGCTAAAAACAGAACACATGGTTATCATTTGCCAATGATCTTCAATTGACGAAAACATACTAATCAGTTACTTGGCATATAGAGACAGCTATCGATACTTGCGTATCCATTACATTCTAGGTCACATTCATTCAGGAAATTCTTGGCGCGACTCGCTTATGCCAGCTCTACCTCGATTACCCCCTCGAATCCTCGGGGGTCCATCGTGATAGAGGCCATCTCCAATCCCGCTTCGTTGATAACGTGCTTCCACTCAGCCTCAGTTCTCTCATAAGCCGACAGGTTCGCCACTATGACAAAAGTTAGCATTTTCTTCTAGCTGTAAGGATTCGAGTAAATCTCGAGGTATAGGTACTTACTCAAGGCAATGTCCAAAGATGCTTGGTACATGCTCGCGCCCGTACGCGGCATCACAATCTCGCATATCAGGATCTTAGAGTATCCCTTCTTCAGTGCTGGTCTGAGATTTCGCAAAATCTGAATGACCAAATCGTCCGGCCAATCGTGGAGTACCATATGTAAAAAATACGCGCGGCTCCCTATTATACACAATTAGTTCTGACTGACTCATAATTGCTGACAAAGATCAGACTTCGGTATAGAAAATGGAAATCTTACCGTGAAGGGGCTCTGGCGTAAAGAAGTTATACTCCATGAGCTTAATCTTGTCTGTATTGAGATCGAGGCCGGAAATGGCGCCGGCTAGGTCTTGGAGAACTAGAGACCCCGCTGGTAGGTCTGGATGCTTACCCAGAACCTTGAGGAGATCAGCGCCATGGAGACCCCCGACGTCGACGATGAGCGGGCCAGAGGATAGATCCGCTCCCTCAATAAGAGAGTCGGTATCATAGAACTCCGTCCACGGGACTCTGTACTTGGAGTACTCGTACAAGAAACCTCTAAGACTATCGCGGTAGCCTTCGTTGGTGAGGAACCTATCGAATATGGGCAATTTCTCCGGGGTGGCATCAATGTAGCTTGTGTTCTTCGCATCTTTGGGCTCACGATATGATGTCTTGGCCAAAAACGCTGGTAAATTCATGTGGGACAAGTCCCAGTGATCGGTCCTGTGGCACGTCAGCAGTTACGAAATCTCAATTGACTAGGGACGACCTACTTCGAAATGATGGCTTGCGCCATACAGGTAGAATCATCGCCAATGGAGAATGAGAACTCCGTCGGCTTATACCGATCCTCTCCTGTTTCTTCGATGATGTTTGCAGCCCCTAAGAGCCGAAGCAGTCGACCTATTCGAAAGTTAGCTTTTCGGTCACGACTTTAGATAAGGTATCGCTAAACTTACGTAGTAGGTTTTGCTCGCAGGCGGTTGTGGTCAGCTTCGCCAATTCCGAAACATGTTTCTCTCCCCCGCCGACTGCCGTCCACTCGTGCCAAAGACCAATATCGAGGCAGATTCTCAGAGCCGAATCTACAAGCGATTGTTGGTATGCAATCTCATAAGCCTTTTCTCCATTCGATTGAAGTCGGCTAACTAATTTGCGGGCACTTTCCAGCATCTTAAGTCTCTCTATGTTGTGGCCCTCGAAGTCGGCGGCTGTGAAGGCCTCGAGTTTATTCAGAACCCAACCAAGTTCTTCCATTTCCAATGGTAGACTTGAGGTAATATATGGTAGATAATTTGGGATTTATGAACTCCTTAACCTACTTGATCTAGTAAGGGTGGCCTTTCAATTATATAGTATGGATGATCCCGATGGATGATGGTGATATTGTTGACGTTCGGGAAGACGTGTTCTTATATAAGTGATTACCATCTAACACAATTGTAGTGTGTGAAAATACTCTAAGTACCTACTCAGTTTCAGAAAAAACAAAGTCAGGGTATCGCGTGATAAGAGAAAAATCAAATCAAAATCGAAGGTGATTAGTTTGATAAAGCTTTCTGACACTTTTGTTATTCCAATATAGGCAATGCTGTTCATGATACGTGCCACATCGATGAGATGTCACCTAACCAATTTCAAAACAAAAAAGCACAACCTGGTCACAGTGACTCGACACCTAAGCAGATACCTAACCAAAACAGCCAATCGTGACATAACTTCTCGGACGCTCTATCCAAATGCAGAGTGATAGTTTATACACTAAGACGGCGCGGTGCTCTCGTGCATTACTGATTTCATCATTCAGCACCCAACAGCCGTCCGCGGAAGCACCGATATCTGTCTGCTTAGAAGCATATGATGCCTAAGACGTACTGAGTAAGGCGACACGGTATTAGGTATATGACATTACCACGGAGTTAGGAGTCAGTCGCAGCTATCCGCCATTTTAGGTCATCCGCAGCATCTTGCGGTCTCGTAGACATACAAATCATGCTGGTATTAGTTAAGCCGATATTCTCGTAATACGGAATCCCCTTTTATACCGATATAAAAAGCAAAGCGGCGATGGGGAGTGGGGGTATACCGAATCGAGGTGCCATGTGCCCGTGTCAGCTCGCTTATGAGGGGAGTTGCACTTTTTAGTACCTGGGACGGGTGGATGTCATTGGCCGTGCTGGCGATTAGGATCTCGTCCCCCTCCCCCAATCCATTTTGTGACGCCTACTTTTTCGGTGTTGGCAACATCACCGCGGATGACGTTGGTGACGACAGGCGTGACCATGCCAGCTTCGTGCGAAGAATGCCTCCTCCTCGACATCCCGCGCGCTATCCGTCGGCTGCAACATACGGTGGGGACAGGCCGGCCTGACGATGACGAGGCTGGGTGGATGTACGGTTGGCACTGCCATGCCCGCGACGTTTTCCGCTGTGCTGAGCTGATAAGGTGCGGACTGTGTGTCGAGGTGGCGAGGTCTTGGCAAGATTACCGCGCCGCTGCTTTCGTCGACAGCTCGCGAGACGGTATGACAAATGCGCGTGATCCACCGGACAACTTCGGCGCAGATGTCCAGAACATCTCTGCATATAACAACGGAAAAGTCGAGACCGTAGTCCTACGGTTAGAACGTGAGGATGATGGGCGCCAGAGATGGAATTATGCCTTACGCGTGGCCTGTATTCTGGAGTTGACGGTTGGTTGGGATATGCATCACCAACTGTTTGCCGAATTAAAAATAGCTAAAAACTCAGATTTGAGGAACACTGGCGGTGATTCTTACGGTGAGCTCGATATGGATTGGACCATACCAACAGATCCGACATCCGATGACTCTACCAAAATCGCTCAGACATGGTTGGAGACTTGTGTTTCCAAGCACACTTCGTGCCACCAGACGGATGGAAATTCTCAAATGCCGTCAAGGTTCCTAGATATCGGCGATCCAATATACAAAGGCTTTGTGGTCCTTAGAGAGGCTTGCGATAGCTTACCCACAGATTCAAGATATGTTGCGTTAAGCCACTGTTGGGGTACGGCTCGGGTCATCACAACCACACAAGCTAATATGGAGGAACATAAGCATGCCATTAAATTAGAGTCGCTACCTCAAACATTCAAAGATGCGCTATTCATCGTGCAGAAGTTTGGGCTTCGGTACGTGTGGATCGACAGCCTGTGCATCGTCCAAGACGATGCCGACGACTGGCAAAGAGAAGCGGCTCGGATGGCGGATGTATACCGAAACGCTTACTTCGTCCTCGGTGCTACCAGAGGTGAGTCTGATGCGCAAGGATTTCTCGGTCCTAGGATCAAGACGCCCGGGTCTGCCGTCCTTGGCGATATTTTGCCTACCCCGTGGAACACGGATCTACTTCCGCGCCGACGTGAGCCGGTTGTGAAGTACGCCAACTGGTACCACATGATTGAGCAATATACTACGCGAAACATAACCAAAGACTCGGATCGGTTACCTGCGTTACTTGGTGTAGCCAACGCACTTGGTGCGATCACTGGCGACGGTTACATCGCGGGGATTTGGCTTGGGGACTTACTTGAAGGATTGACTTGGTGCGCTGCGAATGATGAGGGACTAGAACACCCTCAGACTAGGACCGGTCCGTCGTGGTCTTGGGTTTCAGTTAAGGGCCCGGTGCAATTTCCCATATATTCCTGGTACGATTATAGCGAAGGGTGGGAATTTAAGCAAGTAAAATTCAAGCCTCTAGCTAGCTACGTCACGCATTCTTTGGCCGACGGCAGCTTACACCTCACTGCCCCCATCGTAACGGTCATTGGACATCAACCAAAGCCAATCAAACAACCGGTCGAGACAGAAGACTGCCAGAACCCCATTTCTCCCCATCTGTTGATACTATTTTCAGCTTCCAGCACGATTCTAGAGAGTTCTGGGTTGAAGGTGCGTTTGACATCAAAAATGGTAATCACGAAGGCCCGTTATTCGTCGTTTTCCTCGTTAGACTTCCATTCCGATCTGCAGACGGGATCTTCGATCGTCTTTTAGGTGTTGTTCTGAAGATGACGGGGACCGTTTACGAAAGGGTCGGTTTTATTGACAGCTGTATCCTCCGATCTGACACCAACGATGGTGAGCAGACTTTCTCAAAACTTCCTGTAGACACTAGTATATTTCGATACCAAGAGGCAGCTGAACTAGATGGCGCGGATAGAGATGCTTCCGAGGACGACCTCGTTATCAGTAGGCAAAAAATCATCTTGAAGTAGATAGGGGGGTTGTAGTAGCAATTCCAACAAGTTGGCGATAGCAAGTACCTATCCAACTATTATACCTAGAGACTACATGTTAAAAACTGTACAAACGTCTTTCTTATAACAGTGTTCAAGATCTAATAGAAGATGGAAAAAAAGAGCAAAAAAAGACCTCCGAATCGGGGAATCGAACCCCGGGCTTGACGGTTTTCAGATTATTTTGGAAACCATGAGAGCGTCAAATGTTAGCCACTACACCAATTCGGACTTATCACGGAAACTGATTGTCAAGTGAAAATTTCAAGTGAAAATTTCAGATGAAATTTTACTTCATATGCCCCAGTTCTCTTAACGCTGTTTGCCCACATGAGTTGGGATTGTTTAACTTAGATGCCTAAGGTAAAGATTAGTACGGTTTACCTGTGAAAATTGAAACTAAAGAGGCTATAGCTCCAAAACGTTGTTGCTTCCAAAAACATGGCGAACCAAACATGCAAGCGTCGTTCTTCAATACGATGCGTACCTGCCTAGGTATTATCCAAACAACTAGGTTGAGATTCAATTGGTGAAGTGGTTTTTCCCTCTACACTCGTCTCATATGATACAACGACTTCTCAATCAGTTATAGTCTTAAATTTTGTCCTCTTTTTAAAGGACCTTTTCAAGACTAATTGCCATATGGGAATCGCCTCATGCTCAGAGTTGATATAATACGTACTTCTCCATACATTTATTTTACCTGGAATATCCCACAGAATTCCCTCTTAAGCGACCTCTACACTTGGCAATGCAACCAGGCATTGATATCACTGGCTTTTTGTTGTTACAGTAACCTTGGAGGCTTGGCTGGGAGTAATAGTAACTGGTCGGAGGCCATGTAAAGCCTAGTCAGATGTTTCTTTCTAATAAATGTTGGGTAACTTAGTAATAATTAATCGGTAGATTGTAATGATGGGATTGTCACCGTTGGTATATATATGCACCTACAGACCAAAGACTGATGGTTGAAAAGTTAGTGAATGGATCATTAGCAAATGCGATATATCACTGTTCCTGTGTTCAACCAAGTGACCACATTACTCTTAGAAGGTTGTGACTGCCCGAGCATCATGACTTAATTTCCGAATTTTGCATCTATTCTTTTCTCGTAGACTACTACTATACATACGTGATCTATGGATCATATAATTGCACCGTTGCTTCATCAGTGCTGGTTGTTGTTGGTGTAGAAAAGCCTGACCTGTTCGTCTGAATCAGGTGGCTTGAGAGTACTGTCCTTGTCCTGACCGCCCCTTAGAACTGCGTAGATCGAACGCCCCTACCACCAGGCCAGCCGAGAATTTGTGAAATGGGGGAAGAAAAAAAAAACCGCCGTTCGCCGAGAAAATGCACGATGGAAGAGTATGCGATACCGAGATGTGAAAAGTAGAACCAGAATGCGAAGACTCCATCCATGCAGCTATACCTTTTTCCGTTCTACTTTTAGGAAACGGGTCAACTCCAAATGGTTTTATCGAACAGGAACAGCTTGGAAAGCCGGAAGAAACGTAGGAAATGGGTATCATCGCGTCGCGAATGCCGAAATTAGAAACAGGTTCATGATATTATGTGTTCCTGGAGGTGTGTCACTGGCGAGCAATTAGGGCGTAGAGCAATATCGAGAGCTAAGAGTTGCGAAGCATAGGGATCATGAACAAATTAATAAACTTCCTCGAAGTCAGCAAGAGAGGGCGTCCAGGATCCGAAGGACTTGTGTTTAGGTGCACGTTGAAGTTGAGAAAGGAGATCGTCTAGGTCACCCCAGTTTTCGTCATCGTCAGCAAACTTGCGATGCTTCTTGGTCAGAATATGCTGAATACGATGTTAGCAACTTATCAAACAGAAGAAGGGTAGAAAAGGTAGAAAGCTAAAACATACCTCGTCGAAGTCTGCGTACTTCTCCGCGCAGTTTTCGCAATAACCAGGCTTTAGGTCGGCTTTTTTAGGTGGGGCAGTCTCCCGCTTTGTTGCACGTGGAACGGCCTTAGAGACAGTCTGGGTATCCTTGCCGGCTGCAGCCTCCTCGACCATATCAAGCTTTCGGCTGGAAGTACGACTCATGGTGCTAAAAGAGCGTTTGGTAGGAACCTCATCTCGGAGACTCGTGTCTCCTTTGCGGCGAGAACTGAAGTCTTGAGAAGTCGCGGTGCTATTGCGCTTCAAGACCTGACGTTGAAGGCCATGAACCTCCTTGCTCAGACCAGTTATGACCCCAGGTGTTGTGGCAGTGGACGAAACCATCTGGGACCGGATTGCCGACGTTACATTAGAAGGCTGGACACCAGATGCCACAGGTTCGCCGCCGAACAGTCGGCTGGCAGCACGACCAGTGAACGCTTGGGGACGAGTGTCCGCGAAAGGACCGACAGTAGGCTTCGACGGAATAGACATCTCAAACGAGGCGACACTAGAGCCCCGACAATGGCTGTTTTCCATCTCGCCTAGCGATCGCTTGCCAGTTACAGGTTTCGGGGGCTCCATCTTGGTCGGAGGTTTGATAGAAGGCTTAGCTTCGGTGGCAGCTCTAGTCACTTGGACTTTCGGCTTGGGCTGAGGCCGGGTCTCTCGTTGTTCATACTCATCTATAAACGGGCAACGCCCTAAAGCAGCAGTACGAAATTGGGGCCAATCTCCCTTGGATTTCTCTGCAACTTTCTTGTACTCGCGAACCATAATCGGTTTCTGCTTCTCCTCGACGTCGTACACATAGATGTACGGGCCTTTGAAATAATGAAGCTCCTGGGCGTTCGCCGTGGGATCTCGGTCGGAGGGACCGTTGACGCGCTCATTATGGAGAAGATGAAGTAGGTTGCGATCTTCGGTCGTGCGAGTCTCGGTGGTCCTAGTCTTGCGCGCTCCATAAGCGATCTCCGCACTGACATAAGGATCAGTCTCGAGAAGCAGATCCAACATTCGCTGCAACTTGTCCAAAGACCAGATTTTCTTTCCCATTTCTCTTGCACGCAGAAGGACATCCATGTTGCGCTTAGGCGGCTCGATCTGAGTCTGGGAGGGCATCTTTCGGGTCCGAACGTCTCCATCAAATCTACGTTTCGTAGAAGCCTCTGAGAGTCGAGTCAACAGGGATGGGTTGATAGTCTTCACTTCTCCCTGTTCCTGTTCTTGTTCCTGCTCTTGTTCCTGAACATGCTCTGCATGCTTCTCGCTGGCCGCGTGCTCACCATCTCGTCGGCTTACACTCTTCTCGGATGGGATCGATCGGGTAGTGACAACGTGTGTGATATCGATGGAGAAGAATGCCGCCTCACGCTATATAAGGAATCGAGTCAATAAGCAAATTAACCATCAAGGAATATGATTGCAAACTTACAGCACCCAATGCTGCAATCTGCTTGGTGAGCTTCTTGTGTACATCGTTGGGGACCTTCTCGAAGTAAAAGACCAGCTTAGGAAACCTAGCTCGGTGATGTTGCTGCCAGATTTGTATTTCCTCAACGTCCTTCTCGGTATATCCAGGGTTCGCAGGTACAGCCTGTTGGTGGTGGTGGTGATGGCCAGATCTCTCTTTTGCCAACTTGTTCTCATAACTGTTCGCGTTGCGACGTGTCTGTATCGGAATCTGACTCCTAGAGACCCGTTGCTGTTGCTGTTGCTGCGAGGGAGACTTGATGGGACGTTGAGAACCACCTTCGATTATCTGTTTCTTCGCAGGAGGTGGCTGGCCATACTGTTCCTCACGCTGTACCTGGGCGGCGGGGCGCTTGTGCTTAGCAAGGAGAGCCGAGCTACGCAGGGGCGAATTGGCGACATTCTGGTTGGTAGAGAGAGGGACTCGTCTACCAGACATGACGGAACGAGGTTTAGGAGTTGGAGATAAGGATACGGCTGCCATATAATTGAGGTATTACTTTTAGAGATGTTGGATGTTGGGTAGGGGGTGGAGTTGGCGGTGGATGAAGAGTGATGGGTAAATGGGTGACGGATGGGCGACCTAGACTAGTATAATAATTTGAAGATTTGAAGACCTAATTGATAACGTATTAGGTATCAGATATCTTGATCGACAATTATTTTACTAGTTGGTTTATGAATTGAGTCGGCGCCAACAAGGAAATCGGAATTGGAATGATTCGACTCGGAAAGAGAATTCGTCGATGTTACCAAGTTGTACCGAGTTCGAGTTTGCCCAGAGGTATTTGGTATGGAGAGGTATGGAGAGGTATTGTGCTTATGCTTATGTCCGAACCCTGACCCTTTAAAGTTGGCACGCGACGAACCGTGGCACAACACGTCGGATTTGAAGGGCAAAACACGCGCAATTCTCCCACGTCACAGTGACATTGAGGTCGATTTACGAAAAAATAAATGATAGTAAGGACTTCAATGACACAAAAGACGCGAAAAGAGACTTCAACTTCGACGTGTAAAGGCGTGAAGGTCGAGTCGAACTTGGATAGCTCAAAGCTCAAAGCTGGTGGTGGGCAAATGATGGAATTGGAGAGTTTTAGCTCTAAAGCTTTTGAGGGATGAGTGGACAATCCGCGCTAGCACTAACAATTTTCCAAAATCAACAACAAGGGTTCCGGCGTTTGTGCACGGGCCAAATTGACATCACTGTCAGCCCCCACTATTGATGTGCACGGCAACCACAGAAACCGCACTAACGGTGTGCCACACAAACTGCCATAACTGCTGCCATAACTGCCTTTAAGCCACAGGTGCCACACTTTTCTCCAAAATGTTTAGGTAATACAATTGCCAGTTACCCCACATTGCCCACATTGCCCACCACCTAGCACCCATTTTTTCAGATTTTTCAGATTTTATCTTGGAGTGATCGACCAATCATCTTTTCGACTTTTCAGTTACTCAGCGAAAAAAATCCGAAGAAAAAGCTCTACGATTTCAACCCTCCTCAATCCTCCGAATTACAACATCAAAGCCCAACCGGTTGCACCAGATATTAATCTGTGAGCCTTGGTGTAAGTATGAAAACCGGATGTTTACGTTCTAAAGTTCTCTCCTCGTTTGGGACCAATTGAACTTTAATATTTATTTATTACCCCTTTCGGAAATGCCCCAAGCAATCGCGTGATGCAATTGGTTGGTTGGTTTAGGTGCTCTTTTCCTTTTCCCTCTGTTCATGCTAACCATGAAGCTCCATCGACTCCCATTATGGCAACTCGAACGATACCTTAAGCCTCACCCAATTCCCCTTTCTCCGCAATTCGCACGTCCATTCTCAACCAATCCTTCCTCTTCCCGATTCTCGAACCTTTTATCGAACTCGAGGTGCATAAATCTACAATGTAACTCTAGATCTTCGAGGGCCAGAAGGGTCTATTCGACAACCTCTCCAACAATCCCTTCCACAACCGTTTCCGCCAAAGATATTCTCTTCGGTCAACCAGTCTACGAAACACACCCGCATATCCTTCAACTCGGAGAACTCACACCAGGTATCACCGCCCAAGAATTCCACGAACGCCGCACCAGATTGATAAACATCCTACCGCCCAACTCTGCCGTCCTTCTCCCATCCGCACAGATCCACTACCGCTCCGGCGCCGTCTTCTATCCCTTCCGCCAAGAATCGAACTTCCTCTACCTTACCGGCTTCTCCGAACCCGAGTCATTAACAGTGCTCACGAAAACCGAGGAATCAGACGACTACTCCTTTCATTTATTCTGCAGGCCGAAAGACCCGAAGTCGGAACAATGGATGGGACCGTGGAGCGGCATCGACGCGGCGAGGGACGTATGGAATGCGGATCAAGCGGGGGATATTGGTCGCGTTGAGAGCCTACTAGGCGATGCTCTGAAAGGGGTGAACCAAGTCTACACCGATGCCGAGCTGTCTAACAACGGCGCGTTAACAAAAGTTGGCACGCTCCTGAGTTCGGTGGCTCCGAAAGTAAGGATAAGCCCTCTGAAGCCTTACATCAATGCTATCCGCGCGATCAAATCTCCCGCCGAGATAGCCAACATGCGACGCGCAGGACGAGATTCCGGGCGCGCGATAACAGAGGCGATGCGACGGCCGTGGAAATACGAGAAGGATCTCGCGGCGTTCCTAGAATACCAATACCAGACGTCTGGTCTAGACGGGCAGGCTTACGTCCCCGTAGTGGCCGGGGGGCGGAGAGGGCTACTCATACACTACGTCCTCAATAACGGCATGATCGGCGACTCAGAGTTCGTGCTCGTAGATGCAGGCGGCGAATACGGGACCTACATCACAGACATAACGCGTACGTGGCCAGTATCGGGCAAATTCAGCCCGGCGCAGAAGGACCTATACGATGCCGTGTTGCGCGCGCAGAGATCGTCCATATCGCTCAGCCGTGCCAGCGCCAACGTTACGCTCGACAAGCTGCACCTGATCACGGAGAACGCCCTCCGCGACCAATTAAAACAGCTGGGCTTCGATGTAGGTGGCGATCGTATGAGCGTTCTGTTCCCACACCACGTTGGGCACTACGTCGGGCTCGACGTGCACGACGTGCCGGGGTATCCGCGTAATGTACTCCTGAGAGAAGGGCACTGCATCACGATCGAACCAGGAGTTTACGTACCCGACGATGCGAGGTGGCCGAAGGCGTTCCGAGGCTTGGGGGTTCGCATCGAGGACAGCGTGTGCGTAGGGGATGATAGTCCCTTCATCTTGACCACAGAAGCGGTCAAAGAAGTTGACGATATAGAAGCATTAAGGAGTTAGAGGAAATACGGCATCACTTCGTAGATGAAGTTACTATCAACATGTTGGATAGAGCTAGTTGGAAATTCATAGCGTTCCATGAGAACGAGTTATGAGTTATGCGGCATGAGATACTAGACTTTACGACGCGTACGTAAGGGACACATATGCCGTCCAGTAAGACGTCTAACCGACATTGATGGTTTATTGTACATTATAATAGGATGGATCACCTAAGTAAGCAGCAAGCAATTTAAATGAGATATATCACTTTTCAACCTTGAAAGCTCGTAAATGCGATGGCACGCACCGTCCTGTACCTGGTTTATCATGAAATTTGTGGCTTTCTAGGTACCTAGGTAGGGGGGCGACCAGCCCAAAGTCTACTCTACCCCTGAGGTCAAAGAAGGAAAAAAGGGGGCCATGAATTAGGTCCCGGATCGACTTCACAGAGTTTCTCAGATCCCACCTCTCAAAAATTCGCAACTCTTTCCAAACAAGAAAAAATTCATCCCAACATTACATCAACAAGCTACTATTACCGAGCTGCGGAAACTGTAATGCATTATTAGTTTCATACGGAACCCAACACAATCATAGCGTTTCAATTCCTACAGATTCCCTCTGTCTTTCCGCACCTGGCCGGAGGAGGCGCGCGCGTTTCTGCCCGCCAAGTATCCCGCATCGTACGATAATCAGCAGATAGACCACGCCCGCTTTAACAAATTCGCTCAACTAGGCAAAATCCGCCTGCCGGAGTGTCCAGGTCTGATGTAAGAGACGCAAATAGAGAGCGTGTGCCCGAATTACGGATGGACGAATGGGATGGATCAGAGAAAGAAAAAATCTCTTTGAGCTAGGATAGCCGGTAATCTATTAATTTCGATCGAGATTCGGATTACCTGTGTACTATGATGTATGTAGGTAAGAAGGGAGGAAGGGAGAGAAAAAATCAAGTTCTATCAATGCGCGCCATCTCCCGTAGGAGGCGATAGGTATCATAGTAATTGCAAGACCAAGGTAAAATCCGTAATAGATTCTTCCGGGAAAAAATCCACTGTTCTCTGAAAAGGTACAACCCTTTTTCATAGTAGATGTAGTTTTAGAAAAAAAAAAATCAAACACGAATTCCATCTCTTGGATTTCATTCCCCCCATGATTCAACCCGCGGGTTACCTATGCCCCATAGCGGTTGTGAAATATTGTATTGAAACTCCCAAACACCGTAATAACGCCATGATTCTGCCTCAGCAGCATTTGTCCCCAGTTTAAAAAGGCCCTTCATCTAGGTATGCCCTAGGACTCTTTTACTCCCCTAAGATAGATAATTTCAAAAATAAGTTCGATTTCTTTTCCGTGACCCCAACGTGCAACCCGCCATGTATTTGTACCGGACTCCGATGTAATTCTTTCATACAGTAGTGGTATATATACGTTCGTAGCAGTTGTGTAGATGACAGGTGAAGGTGACTCAGAAGCGTAGATGTAAGATTATATGTTCGTATAGTTAATGTCGTCGGTATCGCTTCGTATGCGTCGATACTGAGCCGTCTGAGAAGACCAAGTCCAGATTTATTTAGGTGGGTTGCAAGTGTTGGGTATCATTGCCGAAGCAAGATACTGATGCGTTGATAATGTGAAGTTGCTGCTAAAAAATTGGCGTAAAATTCGAGGTTTAATGTGAGTGGTGATTGTGATTGGGGGACAAATAGTTCACAAGTAAATCCTGAGATTGTTGCCTAAGAGAATGCTCGGGGGTTGAAGACCGAAGCACCGTACCCTTGAGGTGCCCAATTTGGTGCGGGTGCGGCGCCAACGAGCTGTTCGAAGGCGTGTAGTCGGCGGGCAAGTTCTTCGTTCTTTTGCGCCATCGACCGATTCCTTCGCTCAAGCTGATGGATATATTCAGTTGCCTTGGTAAGAACAGTGCCCTACAAATTCATTAGTTTAAATTTAGGTAAATTTTCAAATGATACACCCAGACATACCTTGCTGACTTTTGGGGCTGTTCGTGAAGCGGTAGGGTTGTCGTTCTCGTCGCCATCTTCGGGGATAGCACGTAGAGATGGAATAGCATCCCGTAATTCGGCGATCTTGTCCTTCAAGTTGGTACGATATTTCCTTTCGATATCGTTGTGCGCAGCTCTGTCACTATTCCTCGGCTTCTCCTTCGCCTTTTCTGCCGTAGCATCTATCGAGTTAGTGCGCGAAGGGGCCTGAGGTCTTGTGGTTGCTGGCTTATTTCGAGGTTCTGGTGTGTTGCTCTTGCTATCGCTCATTGTCGTCGGGCTCTGGTTTATTTCAAATCGGAAATCCATTCCGGCGGGTTGTCTCGTAGCGATCTGTGGTTGAGGAGCTTGACCTGTTCCCATAGCAATGGCGAGAAGTCTCTGACGCTCGGGGTCGTTGAATGGGGGGTTCACGTTCACGTAATCCATTCGAAAACCAGGTTGAGGTTGCTCCCAGCTAAGAGGGGTCGAGTAGAGTCTCTCACGAGGAGGAATGTCTGAAGGGATAGGGGCAGAATCCGTCTTGCTGAGTTGGTCAGCTAAGGCCATGGAGAAGAGGTCGTCTTCGTCCGACAGCGCGTGATCAAGAGCGCTATCGTCGACCAGGTCAGCAGTTGACGAGGGCGGATAAGCCACTTTGAAACTGTTGCCGGGCCTCCCGACAATCCTCGACCTTGGGTGAGGTTGAGCTAAGACCGGAGATCTTGTCTATATTTTTGGTGATATATTAGCGCCATTGTTTGCGCAGGAACGTGACCTTTGGTTCTTACAGTTTTTCCGTCAGCGAAAATCTGATCACTCTCGTTGTCGCTGTCGAAGCGAAGCCAATAGTCAGAACAGTCTAGAGTAGAGGGGTCCTCGGTGAATCTAGACCTTCTTATATCAGAGCACTGGCGCTTCTTAGGTAGCTCCTGTCTTGTAAGCTTGTGCTTATGGGAAGCGTTAGAGATGTTCTGCGAAGCAGTTGAGGCCGGCGAGTCAGCAGCAGTACTAGGGGTCTGACGCGAGCCTGAGGTTGGGACTGAGTTCACAACACTTGATTCGGCGGACCTATCTAGTTCGTCCCAGAAGCTAATAGATGAGAGTTGCTGTGAGTAATCTGTTGATTGATCGAAGAATGTCTCGAATGTCTGAAGGGAATGTCAGGGTCTATTTAGATTCAAGCTAAGGTGACATTGGGGATATATAAGAGATATAATTACTAAATATAAGAGATGTATATCTATGCAAGATCTATACGAATGAATGAGACTCAGTAACATACCTTGTCGTTACCAGCAGGATAAACGTCAATGTCCTGCATAACACCTGCGTCCATGACGAATCCCACAACAATTCAAGGGCCACCAGCAGGTCTTTGGTGACACTATAGCTTGACTGCTATGGTTTCTTAAAATAGGAGGGGAGAGTCCCGAAGTCTAGATCTTGTAAGGTGATTTCTTCGGGAACATGCGGAGTCCAAGCTTAGATGGAGGTGGACAAAGGTAGTCGGGTTAATCAGAGGGCAAAAAATTCAGACTGCAAATTTGCCACGTCCGTTGCCGTACGTCGTTATACAAATCGGGGGGTAGACTTAGGTAACGTCAAGTCCGGGTAGGGGATGTGAGATGAGCTTGTGGGTGTAAGTCAAGCCGGGTGTAGGTGTAAGTGTGTAGGTGTGTAGGGGCGTTGATGAAGCCACTAGGCGTAAACGTGCAAGCCACAGCACACACAGACACACAAAGACTAGGAAGTATAGTATAGCGAGGTGTGTGTAGTGTATAGAGAGTATAGGAAGGATTGTGAGTCCCTTGATAGGATGGATGGATATGATATCACCAATATGACTGGAATAATGCCACAATGGCAAATGGGATGGTGTTGGTGGTGATGATGGTTGATAAAAATCAAACGATGTTTGAAGAACGAACGATCAGGTAGATAGGATAGGGTAGTTTTTAGATCGGTTGGTGCCTTAGTTTATCTAGTCGATTAAGGATTGAGAATAAAGATGGGAATTTGAGAATTCGGCTATTAAAGAATAAGAATTCAGATCCCACGAACTATGGCCGAGACCGCCCGATGATGCAAGGGTACAAGTTACAATCGAGACCAAATGGCCTGACACGATGCAGAGCAACGGAGACGCTCAGATACATAATTCCAACCCGGACCCCAAGCGTTCCAATGGCTCCCGATGGGACCCCCTAAGGGCGATCCCGAATACACTACTAGTTAATAGCTAATTAGTAGTAAAGGGTGCTAATGCTTAAGGGTTGAAAGAGGGAAGGGGAAAAAAACCAATACACTAATGAATTCACGGTAAAATACCTATATGGGCAGATGGGTTATAGGTTATGGGTATCGGTTTTAGTTGGTTCTGGTTCCATCCAGTCGTATTATCCAATAACTCTTGCTGGCTTGCTGGCTTGCTGGACCGCGGCATTAGGAGCATTAGCAGCATTGGCAATCATACGGATTATACGTTTTCAGTCTGCGACTTTATTGTTCCATCGACACATGAATAGCTTCTGGTAGTTTGCATATGCGTGTGCTATAGGTATGCTGCTGTATGCTGCTGTATGTCGCTGGAGATCCATCCTATAATATGCTGGTGCTGGTGCTGTTGCTTGTTGCTTGTTGCTGTTACTGGTACTGGTACTGGGTAATACTACTGTATTGGCATGCTCCAGGCTGTATGCACGGCTCTCTTTTCCGAATATTCTTAGCCGCCAAAACGTGCCTACTAGGTAGGTAAGTACCTATTATCTTACGCATCTTACCTCCCATACTCCCATACCCGTCGTATCCATATACCAATGCTACGGATGGGTACATTTCCAAGTACCTAACCGTCAAAACCTTGGAAGTTGGTGGGAATCCAGTTCTGCTGGTCCAGAAAAGAACACCATAGAATCCGTAGAAAGCATAGAAACCATGAAAAAACGACAGAATAAGCGGCGGGAAAATGAAGGACCCAGGAACCCTCCAGGAACCCTGGGGTAACCAGACTGCCAAACAACCAAACAATCCCACGAATTCCCACATTATCCATGGATGGTCTGATGGGCGCAGCGGTCAACTAATTGTCTAGTATTGGATTTGTCCGAGTTGCAAATTTCGTCACAGGTTCTGACTGGGAAAAAAAAAAGGCGAAAAGCGTTAAGAGCGTTGTCATCGGTGCATCGGGGTGAAAAAATTGTGGCCTGATCTTTTGACTGAATAGAGTCCAACTTCAGGGGGGAGGGTCTAGAATCACGCGTCATGTGGGGTGGATTGTCCAAGAATCACGCCACTCGCGAGGCTGCTCAAAAAATAATCGTATGACATTCGCTTTCCTACTTTGGAAATAAGGAGTTCAAGGATTCTAGACGCCGCTACCCGCTGTAATTGGCCATAACTATCCAAACCCAATATTTCTCAAATTCTCATTGGTCTACTTCCACAAAGTACTTGCTCAAATCAAAACTCTATAATTCTCTCAGCCTCGCACCTTCTCCACTTAACCCGTTTGCTTTGCTCCGGAGGAAGCCATGTGCCACAAGTCCCGAGGACGGTAAAGATTTTCACAGTTTATATGGATTCTGAGGCATGTGGAAGCATGTGGCGGCAGTGACGGTTGTGGCTTATCGTTTGTCGTTGAAGAAACTCCAGAACAGGGATGTACTAATAGGTAAACATTATAGGTATACTTAGGTACTTTGTACTTGGTAATACGAGCATTGGACCAGTTTTGCCATTTTCGTACTCCGTTTTCTCCCGCTCCCCACGCTCCCGCCCCATCTTCTCTGCGTCGGAACATTTTCGCGGTCACGGACATTCTTACCGGCTACAACCTACAACCTACAACCTATAACCATACAGCCATACAACAACAAGAGAGCACAACCTGACAACACAACAAGAACCTTCACGAACCCTTCTCACCGATGCCGACGTACTGCGTAAACGTCAGCAATCATGCTTCACAGTCTTCTCTTAGCTTATACAATCCATAATTAATGCATTAGTGCTTCTCATATCCCCTCACGTTATGGACGGTGGACGGACTTGGGAGGTGTACGGGTACGGCATTTGCAGATACAGCATATTACGGCATTGCAACATACATCGCAATACTACACCCATCCACACATCCATACATCCATACATACATACCTATCCGAGGCTATGATGTAGGTACACATCGTCAGCTCGCCTACTATGTATGTCTCGAAGCTCGGCATGGGCCCCCAGGAACCGTCCAGATCTCGGCAACCGCCTACACTTTCTACCATAGCCTCACCTGGGCCACCTGGACGCTCAACAAAATAGGTAATTTAATCCTCCGCCTTCCACCGTCCCCAGAATTGGTGACACCCGGCATTGGTCCCCGTCGAGTCCCCGTCTTATTAGGTAGGGCTCGAGCGCGGTTCCATTGGTTCTTTGCCGATGTTCAGATACGTCCAGATATTCGGCTAGATCTATTCGATCGTACGATCACAGCAAAAGTCTATGCGAGTGATAGCGCGCACGCAGGGACCTTGCAATTTTTACCTGTTAGATGTCGCGTGTAGCTGCATACCCGTCGTTGCAGAACCATACAATTGTCAATAACACTTACTAGTATACCACCTATAGCAACTAACTCCTTACTATCCTTACCTACAAGGTACCCAGCGCCTATCCTTACTATGGTACATATGTAGGGTTTTATCCCATGGATCTATGCGAACTATCGCCCTAGCAACGCAACCTCGTGAACGATTATGAAGAAGGTGGCCTCCATATCCTCTACACGGACCAACTGGATGAAAATCCGGACAATGGCCGTAATGCCGGTATCTATAACCGCTTCTAGCGCTGCTCTGCTGGCTCGTCGTGGAAGGCAGAAGAGGCAAAAGAGGGCAAAAGGGGCAACAGGCTTTTGGGCTTTCGCATCACCCTGGTTTTTCTCCATCTACCCGTCGATCGGTAATGATCGAAATCCCGGTCTCTGAGACATTCATCTACGGAGTCGTCATCCTATCACAACTCCAGTGGGCACATCGAGGCCGCTACGCGTATCGATTATGTTTCAACCCATTCGGACGATGAGACTTACGAAGACAAACCCGCGGCACCGGACTACGGAATATTTTACTGTATGACGAGCCATTCCCAGGTCTCATTCACGGGGTCCACCGCCCCAGGTTCGGCTCACGATGCATGCTTCCGAACTTGCAGTCTACTAGTAGACCGGTCTGCTTATCTTGTGATGGCGCTTGCCACATTCTAGACTCGACTTAAATTAATTTCCAAGCTTCGGATTCGGCCTGTCAAGTCACATGGCCACACGCGGCGAAAGTGTTGTCGACATTATCCCATATACTATAGCCTCAAGTGCCATCGTCGGCAGCTCCCGTCCCAACCTTGCGTGTGTTTGGTTTCATTTGAGCGGGTAGTTGTCTCCATATTAGGTAAAATAGACCGTTATAGAGGCTTATTCCCACGATACCGTAGTTTGCGACAATTTCACGAACCGGCATGAACCGACATGAACAAATTTCACTTGCCATTGAGGTTCACGTGAAGTTTCGAATCGTAGATTCGATCTATACGAAGCTATACATCGCTAACATTATGGTTCTGTATATCTTATCAATACACATAGACAATACATTGGAGAAGCTGCCTGTAATTCACATGTCACTAGGATGGATATGATTTTTGGTGTTCCTATGGGTTGCCCATATTTGCCGGCGGCAACTTATGTTTAACTAGTGTCTTCTTGTCTGGTACGTGGGAGGTGGCATATCCACATTTTTGGTAGTAATACTACCGGCGGCTCTTGAGATCTAGTAGTGTCAGTAGAATTCAATCTTGATGTGCCGCATAGTATCTAACAAGCTCTTCAGACTAATACTCGTATACCTGGTAGGTAGGTAGGTAGATGCGGATCTGTGCCTTCTTGCTAGACAAAGAGATAGGGGCTCAAGGGGCCCCCTTTTTGACCTTGCAGTCAAAAACATACCTAGCAACGTCAATTATAACGGCTACCTCTGTAAATTCAATATCATATTATAAGTTATAATCAAAAGATGATATCTCTAATGCTAATGCAAGTAATATACCTAACCTACCTGCTTAATTATGGTTGAACATGCCAGTCATTGTTTCCTAAAATTTCTCTTCAAGATCTTAGCAGTTACTGAGCGAAGAACTTTGCACATGTACATACACAACAGAGAATATAGCGCAATTTAACCCGTCAAACTTGTAGTAGACCTAGCCAAATACTTAGCACACTTCCAAGTAGTATCATACCAAAGTTCCCTTTGAGCCCGATAAAACTTTTGTCAATAATTGTAGCCTTGAACCGCAAGAGGAGTTGTGATGACCAAGCACACCACCTACCCCTTAGGACTGTACATGAAGCTAGTTCCCTTCCTTCGGACTCGCATAAGGCTACAACTCCACTAAAGCCGTTACTGAAACCTCAATGACCAACACAATAGGTAGAATAATGGATCGTCAGGTACGCTTCGATTAGATGACACGATATCTCACGAGTCGCTTCGTTTCGTAGTATAAAGATGCAATTTCTATTGATAGTTGCAACGGCGGGCGCATGTCGGCCGAAAGGATACGCGGAACTAATGTTCTGGGGTATACGTTGATGGTGTCGTGGACCTTAGTGACGGGAGTCGTACGTGAGCCACACCTTCAAAGCAGGTACTGTTGTTGAATCGTCGATGGCTTCGCAAATTTCGATCCCTTTCTCATGCAGGTACTTCACATAAACAAGCAAATGGCCGCCTCGTAGTTGCCTTGCAGTCGACATGGTCTGATAGACCTCATATCTTGATGCAGCATTATTCTTCCTTAGCCGCTTTAAACGGTCCGTCTGCAAAGGTTGAGACATTCCCCGACTTCTCCTTCTGTATTATGCATCTTACACGACAATCACACGGCTTCGGCGACTCCACAAGACTGCAATGTCAACTTGGCTGCAGACGGGAGCGGGAATGCATTCGGTTCAAGTCACCAGTCTTGCCTTGACCCCCTCAACTCGGTATACTCCAAAGTCTGAGCTAACACGGGGCTTTTATCGCCCTGAGTCATGACTGACAACTGTCCACGGTCCTCTTTGCAGACTGTATAGATGGGACGAAGAATTAGAAGGCTCGTGCGATTCCGGATTATCCAATTACCTTTCTGTGGTTTGTCACTGTGATAGTGTCGATCATTAAGAGGGCTTCCCCATAGTTTTAATGAGCGACAGCATACCGTACCAATTACCGTGGGGCTCGTGGGCGGTTAACGAGTCAAAAAGTCAAAAAAGTCAAAGAGGCTGGGACGAGGAGAATTTTCTACGTGTAGATAGGGAATGGATTAGCCCAACCACAAGTCACATAGCGACGTGTTTTCATGGTCAGTGCAAGATATGGAGTCAACATGAGTATTCCCCTCAGAGCGTGGTTCATTCTACGATCTCAAAGTTGAATAGAACTGGTTTTTGGTCTTCTCCAACTGTCGAAGATTTTTGTCTTGTTGGAAGGATCTACTGGAGCTTCCATATACGGCATACATAAGTAAAACCTACATCTAAGCATGCAGTCATAAAAGCAAGTGCCGTGAGGGCATCACCCTCCAGGGCCCACTCAAGCAAATATTCGCCTTTATCGATGTCCTGCTCGACAAAAGTCATGAATTATGATTCCATACTCATTTCCCGAGCGAGATCTTGGCTAAATGGATTTAGATAGCGGCTAGACCGGCGCGTGGGAAACACTGACATCCACTATGAATGTAATTACTCGTGAGGCTTTAGAAAATAAAGGCAAGACGGTCCGTGTCATACCCCATATAGCCAATCAAATCCGGTGCTTTGACGTCGTGTCGATCATTAAAGCGCTGCAGTGGACTTTACGAAGGCATTGCTTTGCGCCAGCCCGCAGAATAGCGGATACGTTATGCCTTACATAACATGTGACAATGCGGCACTAGGTTAGAGGTTTTACCCCCAACCCACCACCTCCGTCCCTAAAATTCGATGAACTCAACTAGCAACAGCGCAGATCCAATAAATCAACGGAAGTTCATGACCGGCTTCGGGTGGCTAGTGAAGACCGGAGCGGGAGTAACCTTGGAAGGGGGCTTCCCCTAGGTGGGGAAATGATACGGGGTAACCGGAATGACCTAGACCCCAACCCGGACTTTCCGTAACGCAAAATGTTGGATTGTGGGGGCAAAAGCACGCAATTGAAGATACGTACGTAACTGTCTAGTGGAAATTCAATTAATAAGCCTGTAGGCTAGAGAGTTAGGGAATATTTAGTGATGTGGGATAGTGGGATGAACACATGCTTACCTACATAGGTCCTAGGTATGATTACTAAATTTCGAAGCTACTACCAAATACCTAGGTCCTAGGCATACGATATTTTTCTGCCTAGTGTAAATTAACTGCTTCCAGGCTAATTCACGTCGACAACAGTTCCAAGGTACCTACTTCGATATTACGACACGTCAATTAAGCAACCTTCAAGCGGAATGTCTTACAAGTCGGGACACTATACTTACCCCTCACCGTTAGTGGGATACGAAAACGCGCCGGCGCTTTCGGACGAGAAAAACGAAGATGGGAAAAGCTTCAAGAATCCCACCAAGGACACCTTGAGTAAAGCTTATACCGAATTTCCGGATCCGCTGGATAAGGGTCGCCGCGGTGGCTTGTAAGTTGTGTCTTAGACCGAACCGAATAGTGAAAAATGACGACCCGCTAACATTAGGGGAATATTGCTCCCCCACAGTGACGTGCATATATATTATCTCCAGAGCAACGAAGCTCAGACGAAATATGCGAAAGAGCTGTGGGAGCGCATTAGACACGAGTGTATGTCTCATCTACAAACATACCTAGAGAACCCACTGAATACTAAGGATCGACTAGTTCCCGAATTGAGAATATATCGGCTTTGGGACCGACCGATCGGGCCGCACCCTCTGGCGATGTTCGAGGTCAGCCTCTTCACGCCGGCGCAATTTGGCGCTTTCGTCGCCTGGCTCACCATCTACCGTGGTCCTTTGTCTGTGCTGATCCACCCTAACACGACCGAGGGAGAAGGAGTTGAGGAGATCGAAGCTGAGCGCCGAAACCACACGCAGAGGGCCATTTGGATGGGCGAGAGATATCCTCTTGATCTGGATAGGTTCTACTAAGGATGAAACTAGGTACGGCGTCAAGTTCTAGAACGGGGACAGAGACAGGGACGGGGGACGGGGACGGGGACGGGGACGGGGACGGGGACGGATGGGTTTCGGAGTTCCTGAAGTGCATGACATCATTCCGCATGGGATATTACGATATCGGAGTAAACAATATCGTCATAAGCGAGCCTTATCTGCTATACTCGGTCCGTGCATTAGACAGCCTTAGTTCCGTCTTTTGCTGGCTGGTGTGTAAGAAATTCATACTTTTTCATGATGCAACATCATGAACGTAACATCTGAAATACGAGAATTTAAGTGCGAAACATCCGGCTTCTCGGTGCAGCCCCTAAATATTCATTTCTCATGATATATCCAGGCAGATTTCGCATCTGAGACTACCGAACTCGTGTTAGTCCTAGGACCTACATATCGACCCCCTGTCTACAACACCAGCCAAAGTCAACGACATGTCTCGTCTCGACCACGACCAAAGCCGCAGAGCTACCAGGCCCTCCCGTAGCATGATACTCCAAGGTTCATATCATTTACCTGGAGAACCCCAGTTGTTTCAACATCTCAATGATTGAGACGTGGGGTTAGACGAACATAGCCTCGCAACACAGATCTACTTTTGGATATTTGCTGACGGTGGGGAGAGGACTTCAACCCTATGATTGGCACGATACGTCCCGTCTGCCGGTCAGCAACTACGTAGATCGGAACGATATGTCGATCTCAGACCAATAGAGAGCGACGGCATCGTTATCCGACCTCTACCTATCAGCTCAAGATCTCTTCAGCTGTTATTATTAGCATGGGTTCGGATCGCTAGTGAAGGAATGGCTATGCATATAGCTATGTATAGGCGCACTGGGGGCCAAAATTGCGCGTCGTTGCTACCACTTGCGACGCTACTTATCAGCCCTATATCTAGGTATCTAATATGCCTAGCTTGTGCGGATGTCTTAGGTAGAAATTTCGACGTTGTTTTTCTTTTGACGGCCGTCGTGTCACCACTTTCGTTCTTAGTTGACTGCCTCTGCAAACCCGCGACACACCTCTGGAAGCGACAAGACTCGGGAACCAAATCATTAAAACCAAAATATTGTCGAAAAGTCTTACTTTAGCGACTCACATTAGATTGATCGGGGTGGACCTGTCAGGATTCTCGACCACGTCGCTATGGCTCTCAACCCGTCGCATATCAATTTCAGCATAGACTGGCAGGCACCGGCCCTATCTGCACTCAACTTCGATCCGAAAAACAGAACGGTCTGCGCGGCAGCTGGCGCGTGGAAGGCAGCATCTGTGGGCGTCTTTCAAGGGGATTCGATCGTTATGACCGCCGATTATGTCACGAACTACCTCAGTGCCATCCTGCCCTCCAATGCGACTCCGCCAAACAACTGGACTTTATTAATCTGGTACAATGATTATATCATGACGGAGCTCACCTCAAATTTGACTAACACGAGTGCTACCAATGCCGCGGATTCTGCGATCCCGATTCCCGGGTCGCTCCTAGAGAAGTTTAACTCATTCCCTCTTCTGAACTGCACGGCCGATGTTTGCAAGAACCTCGATTGGACTGGTGATCCGGACGTTTCAGGCCGAGGAGTAAGCATCCGACCTTTGGATTTACGTTGACGTATAAGGATATACCAAGCTGATGCCCACCATAGATGTTAATCACATACTATATCGCTGCAGGATTTGTAACCATATACTTCTGCGTGCTTACGTTATCTGATGAGGGCTTTTTCAAACTACAACCTCCGGCAGGGTCAAGAAGAGCGTGGCTGCTGGCGGGCTTCGAGGAATCTGCCAGCACATTTCTGGATGCGACGTTGATTTTTGCCGTCTCAATGCTTGCCGCTGCTTGTTTTCGACTATCTCAAGCGTTATTTCAAGAATTCGGTAAGAGCAGCGGTCACTGGATGCTCTACGCCTCCATAGGATCCATCTATATGTCCACCTTCTCATCATTACTGCCCCTATTGCTACAATTATCAGCGCATGGCGTGAGACACCACTGGCTTCGAGTCGTGCTGTGGACACTTGTTATAGTACTAGGTATTGCCAACGAGGCCCTGTTTGACTATTTCTTCGGGAAAGCGAATTTTCATCTGTTCTCCCAGCTGAAGGACGTGCTTGAGGCTGTCTGGTTAGACTTATGCAGCCCTTTGAAGTTGTTAAACTACGCCCTTGACCCGACTCTTCGTATCGCCCAACTCTTGTTAATTCTCAACGCGATCTCCTACGTCATATGGATGGCATGTAGGGGAAGGCCTAATATGCTCGAGGGGTGGCCGAGGTTCAGGGTATTTTGGCAAAGAGCGAGTCGATACATCAAACTCCTCAACATGGTGCTCTGTTGCTTGGTGATGTGGTCAATGTTGGGACTTTTCCATATCTACCGAGACCAAGTCAATGATGCTTCTGGGAAGGAGAATCAAAACTCGGACTGGACCTTCGGCCAAGTCCTCGCTGTTGCTACTTGGGTCCCCGTTCTGGTGGAGTTCGTCACCGTCCTCAAGTGTAAGTTTCGTTCCTACTTGGAAAGTGAATTTCACTACTAACATGCCATAGATGGACCTGAGGAAGGACTCGTAAAAAAGATTTCGAGAAAGTACACCATCGTCCCGAATACGAATTTCGACGACGAGGGGAAAGATGACATGCGGTATCTGAGAGTAGAGACCGGGCAATCGAACATCTGAACAGGACGATGGAGATTTCATGAATAATATAAGCGACATTTCAATGGATAGCCTGGTCCCATTATATCATAATGAATTGTTTGAACTACACTACACCAGCCTCTTCGCGATTCATATGCCGCTGAATCATGATAGCCCAGTCCATCTATATTGGCAAGCCGTACCCGAGTCCACTGAAATTTCCATGGAGAGCTTCAGTCGCCAATTTCACTGCCCCGCTATTTTGTTCTTTGGGGATATGATACCACTTCATGTATACGTCAAGGTCATCCTCCAATTCCGAAAATATCATGTTCTGATACCTGTCGCCGTTCTTGATGGGATTTCCTTTCTTTGAGAAAAGCTGCCCATCTTTCTCCGTCCATGCCTTGTAGTGCTTGCAAACATTGTCGACGACTTGGATCTTGTCCGAGACAATGATGATTCGGAAGGGGAGTTTGGCGAAAACATCTTCTTGGTCCCCTATGCTCCTCTCATCCTCCAGGTCATCATCAATATCTTCTTGTTCAATCTCTGTTTCTCCAGCATAAGCATCATCAGTAGCTGTTATGGCCTTGGATGCGCTTTGAGCTTTATGCTCAGCTAGCTCCATTCTCCGCTTAAGCTTGGCGTTGTGTTTTTCTACCGCGAAGTCCATCAACAACTCCTCGCGATCTGCGAGGATGTGAAGTTTTACAATGGCGAGGGCAATATCGACAGCCTCAAGCTCAGCATACTCTGTGTCCACGTCCCGAGGAGACGTCACCTCTCCGGCAGGCTGCGCTTGGTTGTACTTGGAACCCTCGCCAAAGAAGATGCCGATCCCACCAAAATTCCCCACCGGACTCTTGGACGGTTTGCCCACAGGAATGCTGGTACCGTGGACGAAGATGACGATAGATGCTTCCATTCCCAAGCCGTACCTATGGATCTCAGACTCGTCGTCTTCCATGTCCACAGCGAGGTGATGCGGATGATGATGGCCCTCCAGCCCATCGTAGCCGACGAGCCATGTCAATTGACAATGTTCGCAGTACTTAAACGCACCTTGCATCACGGGATCCGTCAATGGTAGAGGCTTGGGCGGGTCATCGAAGTCCCATTTGGCGCGCTCTTGTTTCCACGACGGACCCAGCATCTGTTCGTCCCATTGCGGCACGAAGTAACGAGTGTCATAGAAAGAAATCATGGGAAATCCCGGGGTCGCCCTGACGATATCCTTTGGATTCCGAGGGTGAAATGCTTCTACTAATCGAATGTTAGCGTATGTAAATAATTTCAATGGCGGTATCGTCAGTTAGCTAGGCACTGAGGAGTAATGAAATGGGATACCATCATACATTCCGTAAAGAACTCTTCAATTTCCGAAGGAGTACATGATTGAACATCGTCGGATTCATACTCTGAATCATTCTCCAATTCGCCGGAATCATCGAAATCATCGTAGTCGTCGAACCCGCCAAAATCTCCAAAGGCGGGATCGTAGGGGCCGTAATCACCGCCAAGATGGCGAAGCCGAGTAACGGGATCATCGTCGGGGTCTTCGAAATCGTGGAAGTCCCAAGAACGCGACATGTTGACGAACAATGACAATTGAAGCTGAGATATTGTAGTGTAGTTGAATCGTAAACAAGTTATCGCGAAGAGGGGGAAAAAAATAACAAAAACAACCCAAGCAATTGCGGTGAGTTTTATTTTATTATGTTGTGTTGTGTTTATGGGGACGGGGACGTGCCCAATAAGCCTGCCTGTCCTAGCCGATCGTCTAGACCAACCACGGTTAAAAAAAGCACAAATGCGCGGATCACAAGAGAGATAAAAATCCATATTCACATGGATATTTCACATGGATGGATGTATGTTCACAACCTTTTCTTCATTATGCCGTGCAGCTATCCACAAACTCGATAACCTCCCTATTGAAGCGCTCGGGCTCCTCGTAGAACAGCCAGTGCCCCGAGTCGAACACGGACATGCGCGCGCCGCCAGGCCGACTGGTCTCTACCCTGCGCACCGTCTCCCTCATGCCCTCGAGCGGGAAGCAGCCTGTCCTGCGGCCGGCCATGACCAGGGTCGGGGCGACGATGTCCTCGATGGCTTCGCGGTGGTCGTAGCGCGTGTGGTCTGCGAGCAGCCTCGCGAGCCACGGCTGGTCGCACCGGCGGCTCTGCGACACGAAGAAGTCCTCGTCCGCGCGCCACGCCTCGTCGGAGATGTCGTCCGTCGACGGGTCCGGCGCGAACCGGTACCCGAGGCACGCGCGCACGAGGTCCGCGTGCGCGCCCGCCGGGTCGTAGATCCACGAATGCTGCGCGGCGCGCGTCGTCGCCTCGTCGTAGCACCCCACGTGCGCGCGCGACGCGTCCCAGTCCCCGAAGAGCGAGCGGTCCTGCAGCGGCGCCTGGTCCACGAACACGAAGCCCGCGAAGTCCGCGCTGCCGAATAGCTCCACGTACGTCCAGAGCACCGCGGCGCCGATGCTGCAGCCCACCGGCACGATCTTGAGCGGAGCGTCGACGCTCGGGCGCGAGGTTCGGAGGTAGCCGACGAGCTCGCGGAGGTCGGCCGCTAGACGCGCGACGTGGTACCCTCCGCGCGAACGCCCCGAGTTCCCGTGCCCGCGCATATCCGGCGCGACGACCCAGTGGTCCTCCGCGAGCGCGCCGACGTTGCGCCGGAAGTACGCGCTCGATCCGCTGAAACCGTGAAGCAGCAGCACGCACGTCGCGTACCGGACGTCGAGCGTTGCGCCCGAACCAACCGGCAGCGAGGTCTGGAAGGCCAGCGTGCAGCCGTCGTTCGCGGTGCACGAGGCGTACTGCATCCCGGGCTCGGGGTCTGACGGCGTTGGGGCTGCCATTATGGGCCTGGCGGGACTCAGGTTTTGGGTTGAACTCCTTGCAGGTGAATAACTACCTAATAATCTCCTGATGATGATATGGATGCGTGACTTGGCCGGAATATAATAGCGGTGTGCTATGCTAATTACGTAGATTAATGGTCGGTGAGTGTGTTCATATAATCATATTTAGGGGAGTAACGTGATGAAGGCGGAAGTAACGTATTATCTGAAGATCGTCGTTTTGAATAAGCGCCGTAGAAATGTCTATTTAAATAGCCTTGATTGATGGATATCAAGGGATAAATGAATGAATACTATATGCAATGGCCTGCTCTTTGAAATTAGGCAGTATATCATGGGTTAGGAGGTATACCTCTCCACATCCTCACCGTCTTGTGGATTTCTGATTTGTGGTGAAGAAACAAACAATTCTAGAAGGAATTAGTCTCGTGTCATTAATGATATCCTTACGCTAAAGGTGCCCTTTTGGTACATAATCGTCGCTAGGATACTCCCTTACATCCATCCACGGATGGATGATATACCGGAACAACGTCCCCCAAAGGAAGCTAACGCCTAATAGTGAACTAAAAACGTTGGAGAGGGCAACTTAAAATGAAGAACTACTTGTTAGGTCTATATATATACGAAGAAGAGAATACTTCACAATTCAAGGTCTCAAAGCAAGGGAGAATAGGAGTTCATATCGTATATTGACGTGATGCTCCATGACAAGTAGGCCGAAATGGGCCTAATATAAAATATAGATATCAAAATCTACAAAGTATTCGCGCTCGCCTCGTTAGTAATTACTAGTCAATGCGTCTATTATTAACATAAGTAAAACGAGTGTACCAAAAGCCTGCTTAGGCCTCGAAATACAGCTCCTCTATATCTATTCCTAGAATTATCAGAATATTCTTGTCCAAGTATGAATGGTCGCTCTGTGTAGCCCGCTCCACTCTATATGATGTGAAATGCATAATACAAGAATAAAAAAGTATTAATATCGTAATCGTCGCTCAATCCTTTTCATAGATAATCGTAGATCATCGCTTGTTGAAGTTTAGGAAGCGGCCCTGCGCACGAAAATTAGCACTTGTACTAGACCTAGAATGTTTGGTAGAATAAGACTTACCGCAGCGAAGAGAATGATAAGGTTGCTGCCGACAAAGGCCAAGAAAATTCCAAGATCCCTCCACCGGTGATCAAAAGTGAAACCCAGAGGCTCGTAGAATTGATTACCCACTTTGTAGGCACAGTACTGGCAAACGTTGGTCGCATTATCCACAATGTACCCGGCGCCCTTCTCCAAGTTGAAGAAAGTATCCATGTACTCGCCGCAAGTCTGATTGGGAGGCGCGGTAAATGTATTTAATTCCGATGCTTCGCAATGGACCGGGAGGTCAGCTAGAGCTGTGGTGACAGTGCCACCAATGAGACGCGTGAAGGGGTCTAATTGGTAAAGCCATGCTCGCCAGAAGCCCGGCATCTGCGGGGCGGGGATCGTAACACCGCAGAACAGAGCGAAGGTGATGACGATGAAAGGGTCAAATTGGCTGGCGACGAACGAAGATGGCGAGATGGAGGCGAGGACCTGACCCAAGGTGACAGCGAAGAGTTCGGTAATCAACACCATGAAGTATTGATAGCCAGCGCGAGAAGCTTCCGACTGGAAGCCCGGGATAAAGTAGAGGGGCAAGAAGAAGAAAACGGAGCACAAGATAGAGTAAGGCAGCTCCGCAAGAACCATGGCAAGGGTAAAGGTAAATGCGCTGTACATCTTGCTCGACGCTTCGCGGAAGAATATGGCTCGTTTGATAACGAACATGAGCTCAACCTGTGGCATGACCAGCGCAGGCAATACGGTAACCTGGAACATGACGAAGACCTTGTACTGCAATGAAGATCGCGAGTAGTCAAGGTTTAGGTATGTCAGGCCAGTGAGAAGGGCAATGATGATATGGTTAAAGACACGAGTGAACAGATAGTTCGGAGATCGCCAGTATGAGAGATTGGTGCGCTTGACCACGACTTGGAGCTGGTGGGCGAGGGGCGATGCGTATTCGCGTTGCAGAGACAGGTCGATTTGAGCAGCGGCTTCTTTACGAGCTTCCTTGAACTGGGAGATTGTGTCCTTGATATTAGCAAGCTCGGGGCTATCAGCCCAGATATCCGCCCAGTCACGGTTGCCAACACTAGGAGTACTTCCAGCACCAATTGCTTCAAGCATGAACTCAGCGATGTTGTCAGACGGACCAGCCACCGCGCCGTGTCGCTCAAGATAGCCACGTAAGACATGAGCATCGCGACCAATATCACCGAAGTATACGCAGCGCCCTCCTCTCTTCAGTAGAAGAAGTCGGTCAAAGTTCTCGAAAAGAGCGGCGTTCGGTTGGTGAATTGTGCACAGGATAGCTTGTCCGGCAGCAGCAAGTTTCTTCAGGAATCGAACGATATTGAAAGCGCTCTGACTATCGAGGCCTGAGGTAGGCTCGTCTAAGAACAAGAGGAGCTGGGGCTTAGCCGCTAGCTCAACACCAATCGTCACACGTTTACGCTGCTCGACAGTAAGACCGGCCTCAGGCGTACCAATGATACAGTCTGCAATGCTTTCCATCTCTAACAAGGCAATGATTTCTTCAACATAAGCATATTTCTCTTCGCGAGGGGTCTCGAAGGGTTGACGCAAATCGGCCGAGAACCGCAGGGCTTCGCGAACAGTTTGGGTAGGATCGTGCATGTCGAGTTGTTCGGCATACGAGGTGGATCGTTGAAACTCCTTGCCTGGCTTGGCACCGTCAACCAGGACATCACCACTTATCACACCAATGTTCTTTCTCGATGCCAAGACATCTAACAAAGTTGTTTTGCCAGCTCCAGATGCACCCATGAGGGCAGTCAATTCTCCAGGCTTGCAGTAACCATAAACATTGTTGAGCAAGCGACGAGTACCACCAGGGACAGGAACATCGTAGTTAAGATTTTCCCAGGTTAGAATGCTAGTTGAGTCAATCTTCAAAGTACTGTCCTCTTCCTGCTGCCTTGACTTTTGACGTTGCAGTCGTTTGCTGGAAAGAGCTTCATTCAATTGTTTCCGTTCGGGATCGGGCCTCGCAAAGACCTTCGCCTGGTTGCCACCCATACCATACTTCACGAATTCTCCGAGAACAACGTTCATGACGAGGAAGAACACGATGATAGCCATGATAATTCCAAAGTTTCTCCATAAATCCTCGGGGGCGTAGGAGAAACCCTGAGTAATGTAGGCAGCGCCGCTCACTGTGGCAGTTCCAGGAGTAGAGCCAGCTAAAGTGCACACTTGATGATTGATGTCGCCATATGAAGGGCCGGAGGGAACAAGAGACTCATTAGAACACGTTAAATCGTTACCTCCAAACTCATTTGCCATCATACTAGCAAACGCCAATCCCAAAGCGTTTATCCAGAAAATCCATCGTAGCCAGACTTGCTGCGACTGATATTGAATCAAGTATCCTGAAGTCAAGATAAATAAGGTAACTGTAACAACGGCGAACTTGATAGCATAATCGAAATCGGGACTCAAGCAACCAATAATACGGAAGTAGAGTGTCATCGCAATATTTCCGACAATAATTAGTAAGTAGAACGTGAAAAAAGCCCCGGGTGTTCTGTTGAGATTACTCATGAAATAGACGATGATTGAGAATACCAGAATTCGAACAGCAGAGAATGCAGTATCCACGAATATTTGGGCTATCCATAAGGCCGAGGGTCGGTGGAAGGTATACGCCTTGTGCTTATTGACAATTGGTCGCCCTGTCATTGTTGAACCTAATTCGGAGAAAGCCTCGAAAGCGTTGAAGAGGAGAGAGATAAACAGAAGACCACCTTTGCTAAACGCACTAGCCGAGGTTTCTTGTAGATTGAGGTAGAGAGTTCCAAGGACGATTGCGATGACGATAGTTCGAACCCAAGATAGCGAGAGACTGAGTTTGTCCTGAAGTTTCAAGGCAAACTGGCGTTTCATAAGGGCCCAGACTTGGAGATGGAAACCGACGCTATAGACGGAGTGTTTAGCGCCGCTTCGCTTGCTCTCACGAACAGCGACACGGAAGTCATCGTGGCGGGCAATTTCTTGCTCATGCTGTAGTCTAGTCTTATACTCCAACATCTCGCTATTCAATCGCTCATTAAGTTGAGATTTCTCAAATGCTTCGGCCAACGTCTCGGGGCTGTGTGGGGCGTTCTTTGGCGAGAATCCGGGCGAATATTGGCGTTCAAATTCATCGGTACAACCGGTCACATAGTCGGGAGTTGTCTGTCGAGGACGTGGAAGGAATCCAAGACCTTCGAAATAGGCACGTGCTTCCGAAGCAGGGCCAAAGTACACCTGCTTACCAGCATCAATAACTAAGACTTTATCAAACTGCTTGTATATATTCTCAGAAGCTTGATATAGCGAAACGAAAGTCGTCGTCTTGTAAAGGTTTGTCTGGATTCGAATTGACTTGGCCCTATAACAGAAGTCAGCGATTTCGTCTTGTAGGAAGAGTCGTGTAAATATGGGGCGACCTTACCAATCGAGGGCCGTACTGGCGTCAAGCCCGCGAGTACTGTTATCCCATGAAAGAATAGAAGCCTTCGTAATCATCATTTCGGCAATAGAGACACGTTTTCTTTCACCACCCGAAACACCGCGGACTAAGGCATCACCAACCACAGTCTTTCTCGTGTGTTCGATGTTAAACATTTTCAGCAACATCGAAATCACATCCTCCTTGAACTTGTTCTTCGTAGTGCCCGCCGGAAGCTTATTAGATACCTTCGTATCTAATGCAAAGCGAAGGGTTTGTTCCACGGTCAGGGTGGCGTGGTGAATATCGTCCTCTTGGTTGTAGACTGCCTCGCCGCGATATTGCTCAAACTCCTGAGCCGTGAAAGGCCCGTAGAGGACGTCTCCGGTAACACTTGTGTAACCCCAACGTTGATTCGCGATCGATTTCAAGAAAGTAGTGCATCCAGAACCAGGCTTTCCCAAAACAAGAACCATTTCGCCGGGATTGACGACGCCCTTGAAGTTGTCCAGCAACGTAACCTCGGTACCCTTCTGTCCCTTCCCGAGTAGACGCATTAACGGAGTCCAGTAATCAACAAAGTCGATGAAGGCATCGGGGAACGTCTTCACGAAGTTGGCTGTGCCACCCATACCCTTGACCGTCAACCCATCCCAGTAGACACCGATATGCTTCGGTTTAATGCCTGCCTCCCTTTCGGCAGCCAGATCACCACGTAAAGTTGCCTCTAGGTCGAATATCTCGGCCGAGTCATCAGACTCGGGGGAGTCAATGCTTGCATGGCCCTTCTCAACATCGGTTTCCTTCCTACTTCGAGTACGACTCGCTCGAGATAGGCCAGAGAGTTCCCTCTGGAGCTCGGCGAAATCAGCCTCGGCTTGTTCAACCGAAACACCACTGTTGACGCGCGAGAAGCCATTGGGGTTGTTTTGTCTAGCGGTTTCACGCTGTTCCTCTGGATCTACTGTTGCAGTAGAGTTTGAGGATGGCGGTCGGGTACTCTTAGATGAAGGGGTCGACTCATCATGTTTTTCAGGGTCCTTATCCGCCATCGTTGCGACGCAAGAGTTGCGCTAGCGCCACCAATTACCTAGGGAGCTAGTCTTACAACTTTTGCAGCACACAAAGACGTCGTGTAAGGCGTGTAATTATTCGGGGAATTATATAAAAAGATATTAGGTATAGTGCTAGTTGCTGTGGTGAGAGTACTAGGTGGTAGATATGTATGTTCGTATTGTTCGTATCTACCAAAAGGAAAAAAAAATATCAACAAATAGTAAATTGAATCTCAACTGCTTGCTAACCGAAAATGGTTGAAGCTGAATCCTGCGCAGCTTGAGCAGCAAGAGTCGGCCACCTTAGGAAAGGGTCAAAAACCAGGCAATTCCAAAGAGAGATGCAGTCTTTATCAAGACTTCCATGGAAAGGGGAAGGGCACGGGATAATAAAAAGGTACGGTGAAGAGAGAGGGTGTGGCGTATGTATAATAAAGCAATAAGTACAGTAGCATAAGATCAATAGGATCAATAAGATAAATAAGATAAATAAAATCAATAAGAGAGTAGTAGTAAAAGGTTAGGTATTATGGATCCTCTAATAGGAAGTGCGCGGCGGCTCAAGCCAGGACCTGAAGATTTGGGCTCTTGGCATTTGGATGGGATTATCAATCCATCTATCCACCCTTCCACCCTCCCACCTTTCCATCCATCCTTCCTGCTTCCTGGATATCCACCGAAGAACTAGAACCCTCCCACATTTCCACATCGGGGGGAGTAGAAAAATTCCTCACATTTGCCTCGTGCGTAGTAGGTGCTACTACCTAATAGGTGATGAGTGGAGAAGGTTTTCGCGTAACCGTAGCATTGGGCAAGAGTTCCCAAGTTCCAGTCTCCACAATGTTACCAATAAGTGCATAGCCTTAGAAAGCTTCTCAGCGCTGTTTTTGACAGGACTGGCAGGTTCAGACAGGGAACCAGGGATGACCGGGGGGGACCAAACGGGGTCGGACGGGTACTTCGAGAGGTCCCTTCCCGGGGCGCACAAACTAGACCGGTCGACGTTGCCGGGATTAATACTAGTTATGTAGGTTATGTAGGTTATTGTACGGAGTAGAAGGCAGTAGAAGGCGTTTGTCAACCTAACACCCCACTTCTAGCCTCTACCTGCTCTCTACCTACTAGTAGTACTTCGTACCTGCTCGTACATATTGTATCAGCGCTTGTCATCTCAAGTTCTGCACACACAGGTATTGTACATACAAAAAACTACATGGGGTAACTCACCTTCGGGTCAAACCACACCTATACATCTTCTGATGTAAGGGACTAGACTTGGACATCGATAGTTCTGACAAAGATCATGCAGCAGACCATCCATGATACCTACCTACTACACACCTACTACACACCTACTACCTAGTAATAGTCTCGTTGTGCGTTTTTGTCAGTTACAAAACAGGGCAGATGTGAGAATGAGAATGGCAGGGTGGCAGGGTGGCAGGGTGGGTGCACAGACTGCGTATGCGTAGTGTACATAGGTGGTTTGGAAGTGGAATCGAATATGAGAAACCAGAAGCGTGGTCCGCATGGTGTCTCAATTGCCTTGCAGCCGAGAAATATCCTATTTGTCGGCTCTTGACACAACTACACAACTACCGCACAACTACGTCCGCCCTCGCCCGGGTTACCGTACCCGTAACCGACCCCGACCCCGATTTTCGCATCACAAAGCTATGGAGCCATGGAGCCATGGAGCCTTATCGAATACCGTCTGGACTAGATATTGCCAAGAGTAGCACTCACGTACTCCCGCGTACGTGAGTTTTGGTCCCGTGGGTCTTCTCCATAAACCTGCCATTGCCTCGAATCATTCCGACAGAAAGGCGAAGCAAATAAGGGTCGGCGAGTATCCTTCAGGGTTACATCAGGCGCAATGAGTGCAGAAGACGGGCTTATGTACCTACACAGCGTGCATATAATGCACATTACACACATGGACGCATGTATTTGATGTATTTGCATATAAAATGCCTATATAATCCAGTATCTATGCCGTGCAGGCCGTATTGGCGGGTTCAGCAAGCCTTGGCCTGTCAGATTTACCCTTGACTGCCTCGATTAGGCCATGTTTCACAATTGAGTGATAATGGATGCTATCCGTGCAGGCTATCTGTGTACCCAGTCACTAGTGTGTACCTATACCCAGTGCCCAGTACCTGATACCGCGGCCCGCCCACCACTGGGCAGTAGCCATGTAGCGATCAATTCGCTTATCCATTGGATCTCATATTCGGCTCTACTACGTACAATCACCTCATCTCGGGTTCGGGGGGATAGAAGACTGCGAATTACAAAACCCGTCTCCATCATATTACCTTTTTGATTCTAATATGATACTAATGAGAGCAATGACCGCTGCGTCAACTCACCACTACCGGTAGTATATGAAACGCACTACAAGACTATTATGAAATCGAATATTCAAAATATCGCCTGATTAATTCCATTGTCATTGAGTTGATGTACGTGGATATGAAGAAAAGGAAACGCTCCGACGCGTCTGATCTCTTCAACAGATTAAGTAGTATCCTGATACATCCCCATATTTTCTTACGTATGAAGTCCTAGCAGCCATCTACTGCGCACCTAGTAATCTATTAGATCATCGTCTCTAGTAGGTATTATCTCGACGCCTTTCGCGATGCCTATTTATGTTATAACATGATTATACATACATTTAAAAAGACTCAAATCCCGGCAACTCGTTCATTGGCCAAATCTCAAGATTTGTCCTATATGTAAACAAGGTATAGTCTACACATACTTACCTAACTCACAACTCGCATGGCCACCTCCAACCGGCCTCAACCCTGAATCCTGCAGCCTACATATGCCGTGGAACTACTTAGCGCCTCATGATGACCCAAGGAAAGCCTCTACAAAAAACACGATATATCCAACAGACCGCTGCTATTCACTAGGAACAAGGGATCAATGGGAGCCTCTTCTCTGCCCGACGTGAGTAACAATCAATGCTTATAACTGGTACGGTACCCTGAACCCTACCTAGTATGGACCCCACCGGGTACCCTACCAACCATGTGGACAACATCGCATATAGGGGTTGCAATTGTCGAGGCTCGGACACTTATTTGAAATGGTTCCCCCGTCTGCCCTGTCTCATAAATCGTCAGAATGAGCATCATTCACGTGACTCCCTCGCGGGCCACAACTTCCTTTAGATTCATTAGGAAGGGTTCCCTACTTCATAAACATCGGACCATCCGAACAATGGAGCCCCCGCCGGTGGAGATCCCGATTGATATGGAGAATTATTCGAAAAAAAAAAACTTTTTTACTTTCACCGTAAAGCCTCTAGGCGTTTTCGACAACTGCCAGTTTTCCAGTCACATCTCAAAAGAGCATTTGTAATGGGCGGTTCACTCGCTTGAGTCTATTCCTCCGACTTGATATGATTATCGGCAAACGTTCCGTTGTATCTAATGAGAAGCAAGGCTAACTAGTTACAATGACTCACTGCCGCTAGCTTCGTCGCTTTTGAACCCTCAGCGGTTGTGGAGATAACACAACCATCCGCCTAATCTCCGTAATATCCTTGTCGCCATAAATTTTTCTACAGCTGTACTTGTGTACGTACATAGATCTGGCACCGCCTGCACCGCCTACCTAGTATCGGTTGAAGCAGAGCTAGCTTGGCTTTCCTGGATAAGCTGCAGTTCCCGAGTTACCTCTACCATAATTCTCAATAATTGATCACCATGCATAGTGCCTATCTGAGAAGATGTTTTACTTGTTTCTCAATGAAGTGCCTAACTAAAAAGGGAAATCCCGTTTGAGTCGTACACCGAACTTACATCTAGAATAATACTAACCACCTAGTACTATATTAAAAGGTGTGTACTACGTGTGTCATAGATACCTATGTAGGTACCTAGGACCTAGGTAGGTAGGTAGCAAGTACCTGACGAGCTCAGATGTGTGCGTAAATGGATTTATTACGGTAGTTGAGAACGACCTATAAGAGTCCTCGACTCCCTTCGGTGCGAAGCACGAATGGAGAAAACGTAAAATCAACGACTCGAGTTACATATCCACAAAATCCCGTCTTGTATGCTTCCCGCCTGAAGTTTGTTACCTTTCCCCCCTTGCCCCCTTGCCCCCTTGATGCTAATCAGGCTACAAAGAAAAGCCGGCCTGGACTAGGAACATCAAATTATTTACCAACGCCGGCCATGCAAGGTGAGAAGAATAAGAAGAATAAGAAGAATAGGGGGTGGGTTGTTCATTCATTCCTTTCATTCCGTTTCCTATTTGGTATCGCGAACTAATCGTCTATGCCCTCTAATTCCCTATCGCCTAAGACAACGACGAGTACATAAAGAGTAGTAGTGGAAGGGTTAGGTATGACCATAGCTCCCTAAACATTTCGATATGTTCGGGGTATAACTATGATCGATTCGACGTGAAGCTCGACTGTAGGATGCAGAAGCCTATGAATGGTTCAGGGCAGCGCCACCACTGCCAAACGAGTCACTGCTAATAGACATTTCATTTTCCTAGAGTTCGGATTCTGCACCGTTCGTCTCCACCGCCATAGGGCTTCCTCCCTGACCTTGTCGTCTCCGGGCCCGTAGTCTTCGTACGGGCCGTCCGTTAAGATTCATACTCTCGTCGTCATCCTCGGTGTCAGGGTTATCCTCCGCATAACGGCGTGCTTCGTCTAGTTCGTTGATATCATCCGGCTTGTCTCGTAGCCACTGCATCCTTGGACCTGATCGAGCAACTTCCGAAACCCGGAAGCCGTAGATTCGAGGCTCGTAAATTTTACCTTTACCTAAGCCGGGTGCGATGTTGCACGTATACATGCCGTTGAGCATCTCTTTATCATCGTCGCTTACTCGCGCGTTCGCAAGAACATCGGCCCCTCGTTTCGTAAGATCATATTCGGGGAAGGTAAGCAGGAATAACGCGCCGAAGGTTCTTCCGAAAAAAGCACCGTCGACAGTCTGGAATCGACTGTTAGGGGGTACGTAGACATCGAGGCACGAGGGGCAGAAGAGCTTCACCGTCTCTTCGCCAGGTATATCGGAAAGGCCAACGGGGAGGGTTCGAGATAACTCGCAATGGCTACGAGGGCAGACGCCAAAATGTCCGAGCTCGTATTTTTCAGACATCTGTTGAATGCCCGCTCTTGAACATATAAAGCGCTGGTGAATGAGGCCATAGAGCATCTCCGCGGATGACTCAATCACAGAGAGATCACTCGCTATGCGGCTGTGGTTACGTCTTTCGCCGTGTCGCACTCGGTCGACGCCCTCGATTGATTCGTCTTCTTCATCCTCATCTTCGTCATCTTCCTCTTCGTCGTCTTCGGGTTCGACATCGAGTATCATCTAGTGCAATTGTTAGTAAGGGCCCATACAAGGGATGGATGTAAATTTTTCACGAAATTACATAGTAAAGCACAGCTTACCTCTAATGCCTCTTTATACATTGCAACTTGTGTTTGCAACCCGGTTAGGTTAAAGTCATCCTCGATGAACTCTTCAGAGACCTCTGCGAAATACTCATGCCCTAGGAGGGAGCAGAATGAAGAGATCCAAGACTCCGGGGTACCTGAGGAAGACGACATGGTCCTAGAAGGTGAATGGGCGCAGATAGTCTAAACTTCAACTTCGTCGGGTATGTTGGGATCTTCTAGCAGCGACGATGGGGAGGTGTGATGTTGGAAGACCTCGCCAGACCGTCTGCTTCTCGTGGTTGGGAGGAAAAAAGCTATGGCACCTGCATGGTGCGAAAAGTCGGGAGGTAAAAGGGAAGTACGCAATGGGAATAGTAAAGTGGAATTAACTATTCCCGCGAGAAAATCTTAAAAGATAGATGAAGTCATACAATGGTGAAGGAATATTATGAAGATTAGGCGGTGGTGATGGTGGTGATGGTGGTGATGGTTGATTTGTGGTGATGCACATGGATGAATGAAGTTTTGGCGGGGATTGAGGAGGAGCAGTGGGAGAGGCTACCAAAATTAGGATTAGGATTAGGATTAGGATTCAGCCCAGTCTAGCCCAGCCCAGTTTCCTCAGTTTCTGCCAGTTGCAGCCCGCGGTTGGGCAGTTGCCCGAACTATGTGTGTGGTCTGTGCATGCCAGAGATGGATATAACCCCACCAACATTTTTAACTTTTGAAATTGGATCCATCATTACCTAATCCATACCTACTGTAGAGCTAGTAATTACATAATACAACAGCTCGATTCGTTTCATTTCACTCATCTTCATCATTTCATCCATCATTCACATACATCCATACTCGAACAACAGAATTATAACATCGTCAGCTAACACGCTCGCGATACCGCAATGGATCGATAGTTTCAAGTATGTTTTTCAGACCCAAAATCAGACCCATCCCCAAACCCGGACTCGGCTTGCGCTTAGTTTCATTCGTCAATGTCTCTCACCGCACAAAGAACCCGACCCGATCTCAGTCAACGTTTACCGAAAAACGGCACCATCTCGGCATAGAAGCTGTAGAGGGAAAGATCGACATAGATTCCTTTCGCAAACTCGCATGGGATCCCAAAATTCCCTTACTACTTGAAGCTTCTCACCGATTTTCAGCCAATAAAAAGTGGTTCCAATTCAGTGAAAAGGGACACTACCCCAGCTTCTCACCTTATTTCCTATCCTTTTCAGACGAAGTCTTCCCGTACGAGTTCACCACTCCTCGTATTTCTCAACACGACGAGCCGAATTCGGCACATGAAGTCTTACAGGCATTTTTGCAATGGCTTACATCATGCGAGGATAAAGGGTTTCCTCAAAGTGCAATGAGTGAAACCATGGTGAAATCTATCATTCGAGACATGCATTCTCAAAGTCCATTTACCTTTCAACAATTTGATGCCCCGGCCGCTCTTATGATAGCTGCATGTCGGTTCAATGAAAATAGGGATCCCAGAGAGCGATTAACGAAACTTTACATAGCTCAGTCTGATCTAAGTCACCTCCCCAAACCTCTATTCGAAGATTTACCCGTGCCTGACATTGTCAAATGCGCTGGTAAAGGGGATGTATACAGTTCAAGTATTTGGCTAGGCCTACAGCCAACCTATACCCCTCTGCACCGCGATCCGAATCCGAACCTGTTCTGCCAACTCGTCGGTTCCAAGAGGATACGCCTAATGACGTCGGATCGCGGAGATGAAATCTATGCTGATGTCCGTAAAAAACTCGGCTTAAATGGCAACTCGCGATTCCGAGGTGCGGAGATGATGGAAGGCCGGGAACGCCAATTACTTCATGATGCTGTTTGGGGCGATGCGACTATCAGTGAAGTTCTTGTGAAACCTACAGATGCCCTGTTTATTCCCATGGGTTGGTGGCACAGCGTTGCTAGCGATGGCACTGAAGGAAATCTCAACGCCTCGGTAAATTGGTGGTTTCGATGAAATTACTACGCCATTTGGAGAACGTGCTGACAAGAACATTAACAATTCACTGATACTCAGTCGGCGTAGGAAAGTCACAATGACTCGGACTTGAGGCCCTTCGCAAGTGTGAGGGTTGACCGTTGAGTAGAATCCCCAAAATATAGAACTCCGTCATCACTCTATCACATTGGTCCAAAAGGTCCGAGGCATGGGCCCCCAACGCATGAGCAGTTAAACCTGGATTTTATCGCATATTAGGATATCACAACAGAGATCATCATATAGGCCCGGAGGCAGTGAGCTCAATCAGGACGGCATCGTTGTGCAGGAAACTCCAGTTCAAGCCCACGAAAGGATCGTGGTACACATACCGTGCAGCCCACATGCTTTCGTCTTCGCCATCCTAACCATCTATTCATCTCAAGGAACACTAGGCGAATCTTGAACAAATTAAATTACCCTTAACAACTCGCAGAAAACCATACTTCTAATAAAGAGGGCGGAGAGTTCTGTCTTGATATAGCGACGTGAAGACCAAGATGAAATGCTCCAGGATAATTATATATTCCCAAATGATAGGTACCTTCGCTATCTAGAAAGGTATCTGGTAATATGAAGTTCAAGCAATAGTGCCCAACCTTTCCATACTTGAATATTCCATAAAATCACATGTTCTATCACCAACTCCATGATGCGTACGGGTGAAGTTGTAACGAAAAGATGTGTTCCTTGGAGCTTACGTATAAGTCTTGTACGAAGGTGTATCTTCATGAGATAAGTACTGTATTGCTTCATCGTCTCTACCAGATGTCTCACGGTCAATTAATATTGATACATTAAATTTGTTTCAAGCTAGTAAGCATAACTAGGTGACATCAGTTAGAAAAAGTACTCGATATTCGTAAGGTGCCTACTTAGACAATGAACATATGAGGAACTTTCTGTTAACCTGATAATAATATGTGTTTTCTTCAATAAGACACTCAAATTTTCAGTTCAATATTGCCGTCGTCCTCCGTGTCACGAACCTACAGTTCGAAGGAATAACAACCCCTTTGTGGAGACGCCGCGAACCAATCACGGATAAACCACGGAATTTCCTGATCTAAGTTG